>JAZAVJ010000184.1:0-90437 GCA_037954315.1 Neonectria punicea | reverse complement strand
CAGTGGTACTCCCACGTAGATACGATTGTCTTTCCATCATCATGTCTCGCCGCACCCCATGTCTTCCCACCCGACGCCCGCCCCTCTCTCTCCCCCTTGTCCGTTCGTCGCTCTCCCTTGTCCAGCTTGGCTCCTTTTGGCCTCTTCTCATCCGCCATCTCTGTCAACTGGTGTTGTGGCGGGCGCGCGTGAGAAGTCATCAGAGGCGACCTGTCGACCCAAACCCAGGACGTCCAAAAGGCACACACCCCTTGCAAAGTCGATGCAGGACGCGGATGCGAGATGTCGGCCGTCGGGCGATGCAATGTGCGAAGTATGTGTTCCGTACGGAGCAACGAGAGGAACAAATATCATCGCATTGGACAAGGTAACTCGCACCGTATATCCCGAACTTGTTTCCTATTGTTCCGCTGGAACTGGCATTTTTCCGAGCGTAAGTTGTTCGTGCCCCTAGCAACACTCAACTTATTCATGTACTAAGAAGACTTTCTAAGCGACATCGTACAAGTCCCTCCAGAAGAACATTCTGCCACAAGATGTCCTCAAACTCCTTCTTACCCTCTAAATGGGCGAAGCTCTCCTTCCTTGGGCCTCTAATCTGCAAATGCACCTGACGGGCTGTCTCCCATCCAAAATAGCCAGCCATTTCCCAGTCTACCAAGCCGACAATCTTGCCATCATTGACGATCTTGTTCGACTCGGTAAAGTCATTGTGCATAAAGCAAAAGTCTGTGTCTGCGTTCACGTCGGAGAAGATGATGTCCGCCTCCTCTTGCCGGATTCGATGGCTCTTGACGGGATCCGGAGCCGGAACGATGTACGAGCGAGACTTCGGTGCCGAGCGGGGCTCAATGTCACGCAGTGTGCGGAGAATCATGCGGGCTTGCTCCTTGAAGCTCTCCATCGCATCAGAGCCCACGTACTGCTTGGCGATATTGAGGCCAACGCCGGGTATTCTCTGCTGAACAAGGACATCGCCCCCATGGATCTAAACATGTCAGAGTGAGTGAGCACCGTGTATTTAGAGCAGAAATAGACATGAAGCACACACCTTGCCAGTGAAGTATATATCTGGAACCTTGATGCCGAGCTTCGCCAACGGCTCCCTGGCAAGATCGATAGCAGCAACCTCGTTAGCATCATTGTAGGAGTAGTCGCGAGTGAGAGTTGTGTGAAGATGGCCTGACTTGATGATGACACTCCCGAGGGCAAAAACATCACGGCCGTCGTCGTCCAATTCGTTTTTGTAGGCAAAATTAGAATCATCGCATCGCAAGACTTCTTCCCAGTATCTCAAGGATTGGGAAGACGTGGTATTGATATGCTCAAGTTGGGGCTTGAAGTCGGGCCATAACGGCCGTAGAGTAGAATATCAGCATATCTGTCGTTTGTGGGGATCTTGGCGGGGTCTGTCTCGTCACGACGCCCGGGACCCGGATCGTATCGTGTCTATTCCTGGCTCGCGACCCCCGTGGCCGTTCGTACCTGATGGATCTAATTAGGGCGCGCTGTGCTGTGCTTCGTACTATCCCTCAGCTCAGGCAATAGCCCGCTCAGCCGTGGCTCTGCCGTTCGTTCATGTCCAACCACTCATTAATGGCTCCTCGGGCCGTCGTGAGGCTTGCTTCTCGCTCCCGCTTACCACCACACTGTGCCTCAGGTGCGCGCCATCTTAGATCAGGTACGACCACACAGCGTGTCCGCTCAACGCCCCCTTTCTCCTCTGCCGTCGCATGTGAGTGAGCATGACCGACCACGGGGAGGCAACACAGTGCGCGCCGAGGCCGTCCTGTGCCGTGGATCCTTTGTTTAAGCTTACCTCTGCTCCTGCTCGAATCGGAGTCGTCGATTTGGGTATCATGGCTGATGCAAAGGGCGATCTCCTCTCTCTCTCGCTCTCTCTCATCCCTAAAGCCCGCTGAGTGAGGGCACTTTGACGATCCTCACTCATCTCTACTGCCCTTCGTACTAACACACGCACGCTCATCCTCCCTCACCGTTCTTGCTGCTGAGCCAAGCGGTCACGGCGCAAGCCGGGTTTCACGAACCTCCCAGCCCATGCAACGTATCTTCCACTTCCGGCCTCGCCACATTCCCATCGCAACCTCCAATCCGCCTCTCGTGGTCGTTGGACGGAACAAAGAACTGTTTCACCCAACCTCGGTCGTCTGTGGTGCACATGGTCTCACGCGGCCCTCGGAAACTGCTTGTGGTCGGTTGTCTTCTAGAACCTGCCTTTCACCTGGGACGCAGCGCTTCGATCATCCGTGCCACCATCCGCCTCTTTCTTCAAGAGGCGACCTGGTGTTATCCAACTAACTGGACTAGGTGCTGAGGAGGCAGCAACCGGCGCAACTTGTCTCATTCTCGCCGACCATCGTCGCCAAAGTCCCAAGGCAAAGACACCAGCCCCTTCCGTTTCGCCTTTCGTCCGATACCAGATGCCTCTCTATTGTCGCCGCGCGCCACACACAGGTGGCCTAGTTTTCAGAGAATCACAGGTTCTCGCCTCATCCTCATTATACCCGGATACCGGTTTCATCCCAAGACGTAAGACAAGTTCTCGGCAAGGCACAGAGAAGGCATTTGCCTTGTTGATCGATCCGCGGTGTATTCAAGCCAAGCGGCCAATCACTGCACCCCCTTTAGTTTAATTGAGCCTGGTAGTAGTTGGTGGTGTCTATAATTCCACTTCATGTCGTCCACTTACGGCAGGTGAGGTTACCAGCGCGGTGGAGGCCCCACCAAGTTCGAAGTCATGTTGACGCCAGGGGAACCTGGATGCGACTGTGCCCCATCAGAGGCAAGACTCGATCCATTAGTTAGACCGTGGCTCAAACGGTCTTGAAGCGTTTACAATCGATATCAAGGCTCTACTTACTCAGGGTTGTCATTAAACGGTCAGTAAGGTGAGAAGTCATGATAACATTTTTTTTTTTAAACCTGCGGCATATGTCCATTTCCATCCTTTGTACAACCTGTTAGTTCTCATCAGTTTGCCACCTATCAATTGTTCTCGCAAACACCGGAATATGAAGACATGTTTCACCCAAGTTTACTTTCTCGGAACTGCTCTCCCCGTCAGTCAAACTTGGACAATCATGGCCTTCCCGACTCCACAATATATCCACCAATTGTGCTCTGAAGTGTACGACAGCTTCCTGCAGAAAAGGAACAATTCATTTTAGAACCACCTGTAACAGCAAAGCGTTTGTTCCATATAATATACTTCAAACCTGCTCGTTGAGCTGCCTAATACATCAACCTCGCATCATATTCGGTCACAAACAAGGACAAGCGACAGAAGTGGAAAGTAACGGGGGGGCTGAGACTATAGCTAGTGCCCGTGCTGTTTGACTTTCCATCCGAAGTTGGTTCCCGTCTGATCCTTTTGTGCCGATTGAGACTAGTTCTCATGACCAAGTTGCTGGGCCATGGGATTGTTGACGGGAATGCTTGCCTTGTTGAAAACTCTAAAGTCCACCAACGGGCCACAACCATACGACTTCGTGGACGCCGTTGCATGAGAACTTCCAGCCAATCCGAGTTTAGACGGCGGCTTAACTGCACGCATAGGTACGAGCATGATGTGGCCTAGACCACCGAAGAACACTTGAGCATCGCATAAATTTCCAGTCCGTTCTCACTCTAAGAAGACCCTTGAAGGACCAGGAAGGTGTCTTTAACCCAATTACTAGTATATTTCATATTAGGTTCCTCGGTGTGATCCAACACTTCCACTGTTGGTTGCTACAGTAGTGATACTAACTGCAATTCAATATTCACGGCGGAGATGTTCGAGACACGGCCCTTGAGTCTAGGGGTTGCTCAATCTAAGAATGCCTTGAGCCCAGCCTAGACCAGAGTCTTCATCCTAACCAGCCGTCACGTCACGGTTTAATTATTCTACTTGTTCTGCTTCTGGTCTCAACCGCATGGCCCCATCACGGGTAACACCTTTTCATTTTGCCAGTTCCAGTTCAGAGCACCTCTCCCCCCTGCGTAACCACGACCACCAGCCAATGTCCCATAACCCAGCGCCGAGCGAACAAGGGCCGCGTCATTAGGTTGAACGGATGCCAGACACGAGATCCTGCCATCTCCCACAGATCTGCCCACCCACCCATCCGAAAACAGTCGGAAAGAAGTGGCCGCCCGGCATCCCAGACGTGGAGATGTCCCCGCCGCCACACGGGTATCTGCAGCACGTCGAGATATCATGACATGGACAAGTGGAGTTGGTCGTTCGCTTCCCGGCAGACGTCAAATCATGGAGCAGGTCAGGGATGAGGCATTGTTCTCCGAGTATTTGTTTTGATACCTCGGGGCTCTTTGTTGTTTACGGTTCTCGACTCATGCGTGGACAGCACAGTACACGATGTTGCGTGAAGATGATGTGCTCCATGGATCATGGGTGACGTGGGCGGCTGACCCCGCAAACCAGCAGGTCGCAGCAATAATAACATATTGAAGAAGAAAAACAGCAAGACATTAATCTCCGCTGAAGATGTTTTCGCACGAGGGTCATGCGCAGTCTCTCGGAACCCAATTGAGCGCGGAGGTACTCGGGGTTAACAATGGATAATTGGGGTTCAATTGCTGAGTATGTCCACCGCCGTACGTAGCTATTCTAAGGTAGCCCAGTGTTGCAGCTTGTAACCTTGAAGTTTCGCATCGTCGGTTCCCATCGTCATAGACGGTCATAATAGCCCGTGAGGCGGTCTCAGTTCCGTCCGCCCAGGGGAGCCAGCCCCTGGTGCCGGGGGCCGCTGCAGCGCTGCCACGATCCCAGGCCCCTGTATTCGCAGGCCGTCTAGTGCCCGACCTCCACTGTAGCGCAGGTCGTACAGCGGCCCCCAATTGCCACCTGTAGCTCTGCCCCCCCCCCCCGGAGTTTCAGCTGCAGTCAGCCTCAACTCTGTCGCTGGAACTCCCGTCTGCAATGAGATTCATCAACCCCTTTTCATAGGACCCGACCTGCACTTTCATCTCCGGGCCGAACCGCACGCGCAGCACAGCACGCACGCTGCGTTGTCCCCTTCGACACACCAGCTTCCACTCCCGCGCTCTCTGCTTCGTCAATTGCTGAGCCGCAGAGCTCATGGCAACCTGAACCTTGGTACACCACCCGCTCACCCCTGTCCACCGAACAAGAATGTTCTCCAGCTTGACGACCAAGCTGGCCCTCAAGAAGGCCGGCATCCCCAGCGACATCCTGGACTTCTCCGGGCCGGCCCGCCAGCCGAACAAGCTCAGGAAGAAGCCGCCAGGCCAAGTCGACGACGACGATGCCAGTGGCGGTTGGAGCGGTTGGATGTCCGTCAAGTCGCTGCCGCTGAGCGTCCAGCCGTGGCTCAACCCGCCGCCGCCGCCCGTCGACGTCGACCGCGTGCCCGGCATCGGCGACAAGGCGCCGCTGGACGCCGGGAGGCAAATTGTCTTTGGCGGCGGTCGCCGGGTTCTGCTCGTGTTCCTGCGGTGCGTTGGCTGTGCGTGTACGTGGTATCCGTTTCCTTTCTTTTGAGGCTGGACTTGATCAACTGACAAGTTCGTGCTTCCGCTCTGGCCGTCCAGTCGCCCAAAAGACCTTCCTCAATCTCCGCGCCCTCGCCAACCGCCACGGCGACGCCCTGACGTGCATTGCCGTGTCTCACTCCTCCGAGCAGGCCACCAAGAAGTGGGTCGACCTGCTCGGCGGCGCCTGGAGCGTCCGCGTCGTCATCGACGAGGACCGCGCCCTCTACGCCGCCTGGGGCCTGGGCCTGGGCAGCATGTGGTACCTCTTCAACCCGACCACCCAGGTCCAAGGCTGGAAGGAGAAGGGCTGGCTGGGGGACCAGGTCGCCGGAGCCATCCAGCGCCGGGGCATCCAGGAGAAGGAGAAGCCGAAGCCGAAGCCGAGGCCTGCGATCGGACCCGGCCGCGGTGGTGGCGATGAAGACGACGACGACGACGGGCCCATGACCGTCATGGGCAACAAGTGGCAGGAGGCTGGCGCCTTTGCCATCGACGGCACGGCCACCGTCATCTGGGGTGGCAAGGCGCTTCGGGCTGATGATGTGATGGACCTGGACTATGGGGCGAGGATATTGATGGCCTAGGCTCTATGACCTAGAAGAGATATGTATTATATGAGACGAAAGCATAAACTGGGAGTTTGGGGTGGTTTTGACTAGAAGAAGAATTGGGTACAGTCAGTTGGGAATACTATCGACATTGGCTAGTTGTTACTACAGACCATCCCATGTCTTGATAGAGCTTTATGACAACTGTGAGGTGGTCCGTTAACTTGGGTTGTGCGGATATCTTGCTTGTCCATCTTTGGTCACCTTTCCGTAAGTCTGAGGATTAGCACAAGTTCAATATAGTATTCTACAATATCGTGGTAGTAGAGTGTAGATGCCTCTCGGTTACTTCTCTGGGGTAGTCTTGTTTATCTCACTCTTCAGGCCGATAGGAGAACCTCCGTTTTCTCCCAGCTCAGAGATAATCTTACCTCTCAATTTGTCATCTCAAAGTCAGTGTTGAGATCTCAGCCCCGAACTCCCGAGCACTTGGTTGAGCTTGAGGCTCCCGAGTCCTGTAATCTATTCCTCTCATCCTCCACAAAGAACGCTTATACTACAGTCTAGAATACCTGAGAGTGCTTCGCTAGATTACGCCCTGACGACGCAGTGAGTGAGACGAAAACCGCATCGTCTGCCTTCGAAATTCGGAATTGGTGACGGCTGTATGCATGTATAATCCAGTTGGCTTCTAGACAATGCTACACAGTTCGAAAATATTCGAAACTAAGTAAAACAATGACTTGACGCAAATACTAGAGGTTTAACGATCAGGACATGTATTGTTAGGACTTTCGTCTTCCCGTGTAAGACCTTTAAGCGCACAAGATACCGGGATCACAGTCCTTCGAAGACATCAACGCTTACACGGAATCAAGACTCGCAGCCTAGTATGACATCAATTGCATTCTCCTCTTCGTAAACTTTACTTCCAAGAATCACATCTTTCTCCCTGTCATACCTTCTCAACCCACTCCTCCTTCCCAACACACCTCGTAATCTCAACTCCATCCTACACCTCACGTTAGCCACCCACAAACAGAGAGAAGAAGAGGAACCCTCAGAACATACCGGAACACCCGTCGGCTCAAAGCTATTCACCAAAACGCTCTGATAGACCAGCCCCGGATCCCCGCGGACCTCATCATCCAGCTGCTCAGCGCCCTCCCTGCTCTCATACTGCCTCGCCGTCCGCTCCGGAAAAGCCTCCGCCGCCGCCCCCGTCGTCTTCCCCAGCGCCGCCCGCTTCTCCGCCACGCTGCTGCGCACGTACGCCAGGTACGGCGGGTTGCCCGGCTTGATGACGTTGTCGGCCGCCAGCACGCTGCCGGGCCCGACCAGCCGCAGCTGCTCGCACAGCTTCAGGTCGTACAGGTACGCCGGCTTGTAGTGGTCCAGGAACGCGAGGTCGATGGTGGACAGCGCGCCGTTCGCGTGCAGGCGCCGCAGCGAGACGTCGCTGGGCCCGACTACCACCTTGACCACGTCGCTGAGGCCGGCCAGGTCGACGAGCGACGTGATGACGGCTGCGAACTCCGGGTTGCGCTCCAGACTCCAGTACCGCGAACCGCCGGCCTGGCGTACCGCCGCGCCGAAGAGGAGGGTTGAGTATCCTACGTAGCCCCCGAGCTCGACCTGTGTCCATCATCAGCACGATTTCTTAGTACCCAGGTCCCGAAGCTTACCATGGTCTGCGGCTTGACCTCCTTGATCAAGTCCGTCACGATCTTGCCCTTGTCCTCGCCGACATTCATGAGATACTTCTTCGTCCGCGCATACTCATCAATGACAGCTAGGATCTTCTCAGGGGACCCGCGCAGCTCGTCGATGTTGGGCCGGCTGTAGACAAAGTGCAGCAGCTCAATCTCACGACCATCGTCGAAGAAGACAGTCTCCTCCTGCTCGACGTAGGCCTTCTGCGTATCAAACTGAGCCATGGTGCAAATAACGATGTGTGAGGTTTACTCTGTTCGATGATTTTCCAAAGGACAGAAAGCAAAGGACTACGAAGCATAAAGTCACTCCTCACTCCTCGTCCTCCTTATCGGGGTTCCCCTCATCGCGGCTATCGTCATCAGCTGTGGTTCCGGAAACAACTCCACACCAGAAACCCCGTGCGGAGCGGCTTTCTTCCCGGCCTCGTGCGGAACAGAAACGGCGGTTCAGCGACACGACGTTCGACGCTCGACCGCAGTATCCTCAGTCACCTGCTTTCGCGAAATGGGGGCCGGCATCTGACAAACGCGCACAACCGCGTCATGCTATAACTATATTTCTCCTCTAATGACGTTTAAGGTTCCGTCGGGGCAGGGATGCTATCGGATGTGGCCGCTTAACGGAGGCCGTGAGCAGTGAGGCGCCATCTGACTCCTGGGCTAATTTCATGCTTAAAACAACACTCCATGGCAATCCTCAAGACGGTGAGCATTTCACTGGATTTACAGAAGGTCAAACCAACATCATAGTGCACTCACGTTTCTGCAACAAGCTCAGATTATGGTCCCCTATCCCGCAACATCTCGCCATATGCCATCTCCCAGAATTCGCAAAATTACCATCGCCCTTTGCTACCGACATATGCCTATCCTCCTTCAATGATCATCTGAAAGCGCAAGACACCATTCCCTGGCCGAGCACCCCATAGAAACCCCTGAAACCGAGCCTGTTCCAAATCCATCCCAAACAAGATAAGCGAAAGACGACAAAGAAATGCAGCCGAAAACAAACAAAGAAACCCCATGAATGTCCATCCCAGACCCCAGATGCCGCTTTTTTTTTTGTTTCGTGTTTGCCGTATATAGTGAACGCAAGTCGTGTTTCTTTGCTGGAGTTGAGGATTGACCAATCGTCCCTTGCAGTCCTTCTTCCTATGCCATGTCTCTACCCCTTCGCGCACCAACAAAACAAACACCATCGTGGGAAAGACTCCGAACACGCCGCTCCGTGTATGCTTGCATATGTCGCAGTCGGTTCGCAGAGTTGCCCTTGACAAGTAGTGGTAAACGCCTCCGTGTCCTCTCCGTTCGGGGTATTCTTTGCTGGCCAATGGAACGTTGCCGATCCCATGAAGATGACGAGCGCCGTAGGCACCATGCCTCCCAATTTTCGTTCCAAGATTTCCCCAAAGCGTCCGTCCCGTACCTAAACAGCGCAGTCCTCTGAATTCTCCGTCCCGTTGCTGGCGTATGCAGAAATCGACACCCCCGAACATTGAGGACGCCGTGATGTGACGATGAATGCAACTCCCCATCAACCATTCCAAACCAACAGCCAACCAAAAACAGAAACAAATTTCAACTCCTTTGTGGATGCCTTTCCTTCCGTTCCGTTTCCTTCAATCAGACCCGCCAGCTCCATCCGAGTTCGTGTAGTGATATAGCATATTTTCCTCCCTCCTTTGCCCAGAAGCGTCATTCAGTCTTGCCCACAGCGGGGGGAAGAGTGAAGAGCACCAACACCAAGTTCCGCCCAAACCAGACCCATCGACCGTGTCAGCACTGATGGATTCCTTGCCCTAGCGCCTATTCCCATGCAGCTCACAACACCTCAATCCCAATTCTCAAATTGGGTGGGGGTTCCACAAACTCCTTAACCCCAAACGCTAGCGGGGGCACCAAGGCCGGACGACTGACCCCAGACGCCATTGCCACGGCCCCAGCCACCGGGGGAGGCAAGAGGGGTGGTCGAGCGCTTCGAGGATGCGGTGGTTGAGGGGGTACCCGAAGGACGGGTTCCAATGGGAGCGACAGTGTTGCCAGACTGGCCAGGCTTCGACCCGAAGTCCCTGGGAGGGGACCCACCGGTAGGGCTAGAGGTGCTGGTGCGACTCTGAGGTCCGACGTTGTCGAAGACCCTGTTGGTGGGACCTGACGTCTGAGGCCCATTCGTGCTCTGGGGACGGGAGGTAGGCTCGACGGAAGGACCGTTGCCCTCGCTGGCGGAGCCGGGAGTACCGGCCTCGGCAGGAGGAGCACGGCCGATGTTGTCAAAGGTCATGGGCGAGTGGCCACGGATGCTCGACGGGCCGCTAGTGACGGGAGCGCCAGGGCGAACAGCGCCCATTTCATCGACATAACCCGACTTCTCGGCGAATTGGCCCTCACCATAAAGAGCGCTTCGCTGACGAGCGATCAGGTCGCGAGTTTCCTCCTCAGACATGTGCTTGTTGTTGTTTCCGATGGGGACCTCAGTGAGGACAGCTACGTAGAAAATCTGTTAGCCCAAGTTCAACGGAAACAGAATGGGTTACAGGTGTGCCGTTCAAAAGAAACATTTTGAAAAGGAAAAAGAAACATGAGCGGCGTCCAGCCACGACTTCTTCAGCCGCCCACGACCAGAATTTTCTATTTGTGATCTTTTTGCGATAGTAGGAAGTGCTATACAGTAGAGGGAGGCCTACTTCGCTGATATTGCTGCTCCGTGTGCAGGTTTCGAAGCTCTCGCTCCCGCTGAGCTGCCATCCTTCTCTTCGCCTGCATGACCTGCTCCGCCTCGTTGGAGCCTCGCGAGGACTGGTGGCGTTGATTGGCGTAGAAGTTCTGGAGGTTGGGGCCCTGAGGCCCACGAGCGTCGTCAAAGTTGTTCACCGAATGGGATCGAGGACCAGAGCCATGGGGTGTTCGACCATCTACGAGTTGAGGGTTAATAGGGGCGCTCGTGTCGCCCACCAGACCCAGTCTGCTCACCAAGACCTGGGAGGAGACCTGGTAGGGCCGTTGAGGGGGGAAACATAAAACTTACGTCGACCACCCATTCCATAGCCCTTGCCGGATTTTTGTAAGTTCTCGTAGGCTCGATCAACCTCTGTAGCGAAATCATTCGTCAGCATTTATCGCGATTTCGTCGGATGTCATCTAGAATCATCTTGGCCACCATCCACGCATGTCGAATCAATGGGAGCATCGTTCTCATCGGCATAGGGCTCAGAGAGTCGCAGATGATTGATTTGAGCACATACCGTCGAACTGATACGAAAAGGCGTAGTCATCCTGGGGCTGGGGGCCGCTAGCACCTGTTTGGGTTGCTAAATTAGTTGAGGAAACGAGATCTAAATAGAGTCTTCTCGGTGCACAACGTACCAGCACGAACAGGGGTGGTCGAGCCGCTCTGATGCTGATGGTCCCAGTTGTTGTTGCTCGGGGTGGAAGAAGCCGACCACTGGGACTGAGGGTTGTCGTAGTAGGACATGTTGCTCTGTTGTGGGAATCCGATACCGAGTGGGAGAAACCGGGAGGTTGCAGCACGTAGCCTGCTTTTTGGAATCGTCGAAATCTGGCGACGAGGGGAATCTAAGTCGAGACTCAAGTTAGCCTCTGGAAACGCGACAGATTCAGGCGGCGGCAGGATGCGACAGTCGGGAGACAGCGTGATGCGACGAGGGAGTTCGAGGGAGTTCGAGGGAGATGGTGGTGGAAAATTGCCGCCAGGGCCGACGTCAGGATGCGATGCGTCGACCATCTGAGACAGTTCGGATCCATCAACCACCAAAAACCTTCCGAGCCGCCGTCGCAACACGTTTGACTAATCGCTCGTTTCCGTGCACGCCGGCACCACAGCATCGACTCACCCTGGTTGGAGGAGCGTTTTTCGTTCGTCGACCGTTGCAGTGTCGTCCGGGAGAGCGCAAGGGGATACGCCACGGGCCGCGCGAGTTCGGGAAAATGCACACGCGAGGGTCTCGGGAGTGCGGAGAGGGCGAAGCTTGGGGCGCGGGATCAGAAAAATCAACCACGGACGGGAATATGCAATCGATGCGCGGGGCCGCTTTTCGCTGTTTCGACAGACGGGGGGGATGTCTGGGGAGAAGGGCAGACGGAGGCGGGAGGAGGAGGAGGAAGAAGAAGAAGAGGGAGGGTGAAGAGGGAGAGAGGCGAACTTGAGGAAGGTTGAATACGTGTGATGGGGGGAAAATTCCAGGTGGGAAAGGAGAGAGGAGAAGGAGCAGCCCAGGTCAATCCATCAATCAAAGTGGAAGTCACGTCGTGGGGACGGGACCACTTTCAACGTGCAGGTGGGCGCCAGCCGGCAACTTTTGGGTCGTTGCGCACAGGTGGCAGCAACTGGCAGTTAGAGTGGCAGTGGGCGGTGGCAGTTGCAGTGGTATGGAGTGGTGGGAAGCACGCCGTAACGGAGGAGGCAGGCACCTAGGAGGGCACCCGACTCCAGGTGCGCGGGCGCGGAGATGGGCAGCAAGAGGTACCTCGTCCAATGTACTTATTCTCTTCTAGGCAGGTCGGTACCTCGCCCCGGAAGCCGTTTCTCGGGCGGGTGCAACGTGCTGCCAGCGGGTGCCAATCGCTGTAAATTGGCCCGAATGGGGGGATTAGATACCGTGTCCGGGCCGGGTCGAGGGAGGTACCCGTCCCAGCGGTACCTCGACCTCGACCTCGCTCCATGGTCTTCACGGGGCAAGCGACGGGACTGACTCCGTAAAAAAGTACGTAGTGCCGGCCTACCTGACTCTGCACCCCGTAGTCGGGCTCCCGTCTGTGTGTCCTTCCATGAGATGGTACGCTACCCAAATTGCCAAAGCGGGAGATGCTACCTCAGTACCGACCGCAAGAGTGCGTGCTGCACTCCATATTGGCCTGTCCGGGGGCGGACGGAGACGGGATGCGGCTCTTCTCTCCAGGGAGTCTCTGGCATTGGTATGGCAAGTTGAACCTCCCCGCGTACATTTCCTCATCAACGAATTCCACCGGCAAAAACACAATTCACTTCTTGACCCCCTTCAAAAAAAGAAAAATACCCTTGGCCCACTCGTTGTCCGTTCAGCACTGGCGCCCCCATTTGATTTAATAACCGGGCTAATGACGGGCACTGAAATGACGATGTGTGGGGGGTGTCGCGTCTTTTGGGCACTGGGCCAGGGTTCCGGGTTGCCAGCGGATGGGTGGGTTGCCAGTGCAGCTGGGGCCTGGGAACACTGTGCGAATACATTGGACGTGCTCTGACACGAGACCAGCTCTGGACGAACAGCAAACGAGACGGACGGGATGGAAACTCCAAAGCATCCAGCATGGGCTTCTAGCATTCGCATGCGCATGCGCAGCCTGCATCGGGCTTCTTATCAGATCACATCCCGAGTACTGAGTAGGTGTTCATACTGCATTCGGGCTTTCAGGTACCACGCCTCCATGTACTTCGCCCTCTCAGGCTCGAACGTCGCCCCAGATGGGGTCCTGGGCTGGGGTCGCCTCGGCCGAAGCCCGCCCGTCCTCCCGTCCCAACTCGCGCCATCACTTCGTACATAACCTGCCCTGAGAACCCAATGGATAGCGTTGTGATTAGGGATGCCCTGGGCCTCCTCCTGCTCAGTGCTTGCAGATGCCTGGATCGTGAAGAACCCCGACGTGCCCTGGCATGACAAGCACGGCCCAAACCGTTCCGTCCAGCCTGATTGTCTCGCCACCAACTTGGCCTCGATCTTCATCCGATGACCCCTTGTATGAACACTTTAGGTTGTGATATAGCCCTAGTGAGAACCAGGAAATAACCTCAACTCAATTGCTTCGCCAACGAAGAAATCCACAAGAAACCACAATCGCCAAGCGGAAAAGGGTTGTTGGAGGGGTGATTTCGAGGCTGACACTGCAGCATGCAGTTGGACGTCATTATTAATCCACTCTTTTTATTTGCACCTTTGTCTCTGTCTCTATCTTCCATCCTCGCCTCTCGCTCCCAACTGCTGTTATTGTTACCCTCACTTCCCTCGGTTGCCATGCCCGAACTAAATAATCCGCCCGCCATCTCCAACAACATGGAACTCATCTTGATGCTGTGGGGTCCCAAATTTCAGCACTCGTCGTCGCTTCCTAGCTCCCCCCCTTTTTCCCGACGCCACGGCTTTATTAGATTGTGTGTATGCTGGGGGTGCTCCATGCTGCAAGTCGGCTTGTCCGTCTAGTCGCTCTCCAGTCTATTCGTGAAGTCTTTATTATTACTCTGCTAGCCGCCTCTCTTAGTACAGGCCCCGTATCTCATCACCATGGCGTTGATCTCTGCAGGCTTCATCAGCAGGTGGACTTACACCCGGCCAGTGAACAGTCGCCATCCTCAGTTTGTTCGTGTTCATGAGGTTGCACCTCCGGGCTCACCTCATCTTCGGCTACCACAATACGAATAATCCGGATAGAAAATCACGACCAACAGTCTTATTCTTGTCCGCCAATCCCTTCCGTTCCTAGCTCGTAAGCCGTGAGGCTCCTCCAAATTGCCCACCTGCCTCGAGTCACGCTCATGGAGGCGTCAATAATGGCTCCATTCAACGTCGGTAAAGACTCTCCAAACTGCCTTCACGATGGGACAAGATGTGTGCACTTCGTAAAGACCAGGGCTCTGTCTCCTACCCTTCACCCGGATACGCACCCAGCTGCTGGGGTCGCGGCCTGCAGCTTGGACTGTCCTATCTCCCCCACATGACATAACAGAGTAGCAATGGCATGCGAGAAGCTGCACCCAGGCCCAGGGCGATGGATTCTCTTCAGAATCCGAAATGTTACCACGTACACCGATGAGGACCGCCTCCGCTTCATCTCGGCCGTCGCATCTGTAGCAGCAGGATGGGCCGGTCGCCGTGGCTCAAATAGAATCCTGGTAAGGCTGTAGTTGCGGGACGGCCCACCGAGGTCAAGATGGAGTCGGAGCTGGAGCTGGAGTCGGCAAATGTCGTCGTCATTCATCCTCGCTCTCTCCAGGTGTGTCTCACTCTCACTCCCACCAGCATGTCACTTCGTACCCCGTACATCGCACATACATCTTACATCCGTGGAAACGTAGGAGACTCGGCACCTCGACTTGCCAGCCATCACACCTCAGCGTCACATCCTCAGCGGCTAGCCAACAAAAGGCTACCCGTTTGTGTCAGGATGGTTCGATGCTCGGGCATCCCCCTACCAGTAACCCCCGGGAGATCCCCAGGCGGGCTGTCAGGTTCAGGTTCGTTTTCATTCTCATTTTCCTCTTCTGACGCCAGTCTGTGAAAGAGAACAAATCCCGGGATTCGCGAAGCGCCCATTTCAGGCATCTTTCCCCTTTGAGGCCTTTGGACCCCTTCTAGATAGCTCGTGGCTTTTCTCTTGGCTCGGTAGCGGCTGCGTCGTTTCCTCAGCACAACGTTCCCGCAAGCCTCCATCCATCCCTCAAGCCATTGTCGACACACAGTGCCAATGCCCGCAGCGTGTCACCCTTTTTCCTCCGACGCGCCAGAAGCGGGCGGTGTCTAAACCCGTTCGCTCAACTCATCACACCCGAGACTTCCCCGGCCTTGTCCAAGATGCCCAAATGCCCTTCTCGGCGTGCGGCTCCATTCGTCCCAGACTTTCAGACTCCCATGGATGGCCATCATCACCTGAAACCAGTTGGGAGCTGTCAACTCGGGTCTGCGCGGCAGCGATGTCTCACCCTGCCACCTTTCCGTTCTTCCGAGCTGCCGAGCATTTAGGCCTATATTCAACTTTCTGTCTGTACTCTGTGTTGACACGACAGAAGCTAATCGCTCCAAGCAACTTCTCTGAATGAGCCGAGATCGCAACGGCCACTTTAGGCTGTGGAGCCCTGTGTGATATTCCACCACGCCAGGTCAATTTCTCGTCGGTGCTGACCAAGTTCTGAGCTAACAGTCACAACGACAGGGGATGCGAATGGATAGGGGACGGATAGTGGAGAGACGGACCCGCCGGAGGACCCCATCGCCTCCACACCTCCTCTGATGCTACAGATTGACTTGCTTCTTCTTCGACTCGGCTTCCACCTTGCTTCCACCTCTATCTTCGACGAGGGATTGATGAAGTGAGAATCTCGCCAACTCCCGAAGACTACAGTATTCGTAATCTTTTGTTTGGTCACTTGATCCAGTCGCATACGTAATATGTGTCACCAACTCACGGCAAGCCGGGGGCAAATGTCGAGTCCTGACGTAACAGAGACTCGGTGTAACGCTGGATTCTCAAGGAACAGATGCACCGTATCTCTACCTCGAAGCCATCCAAGTACCTGGGCAACTCCAGCCAGCCAGTCTAGCGAGTTTACCCGGCTGGTAGTCCACAACGTGACGTGACTTCGCGACGCCTCTTGGCCACGTCAACTCCCTCTTCGTATCAATATCGGACTCGACAGGCCGGCTAATCTAGCCCCCGGATTTCCAAAATGCCATCGTCATTGGCCTACTTCACACGCATACCCAACTTGTCACCACCTTGGTACCGAGCCCACCTGGCACGTTTCGTTCCTGATTTGTTGGATTTGCGGTCCCTTTTTTTCTGCCTCTCGCCCTGCGGCCGGCAACTTTGATGCCCATGGGCAATAGTGCGGACATGGGCCGGGGTGTGGTTTAGCTCCGTCCCCGGATTGTGGGTGGTGGTGATGAATCCTGCATGAGCAATGATTTATCCTACCTTACGTCACAGGGCTTTGTCCATTTCCTCCAGCTTTCCATTGTGACTGATAGGCAGGTCAAGGTTTGTGGCAGTGCTGGCCACTGAGGATGTACAACTGGATGTATTGGTTGCTCAGCTGGATGCCTAAATACTTGGCCACGTTTATGTAATTGGCGCACCCAAAACGGCTCATAGTGCCTAAGGTTACGTGATACCCAGGGGTTCAATAATGGGTCTATAGTCAAGAGCATATTACTGCTTTGATCTATGGCTCTTCCTTGGGTGTTCAAGTACATAGGGAGCACAGTGACCTGCAGCAATGCAGGGGCCCAAGCACGAAACAACGGATCAGAGTGCATGCATGACTTAGGTTGACTGAATGGCTGCCATTCGTAGGCACGTCAAACATTGCAGCCAACGGAACAAATGCGGACGTAGGATTGCTCTGTATCTCCCTGTCTACTAGCTTATAGGTTGCAACTAGGCCAACCGGCTATGAATTTACTAGGCATGTGATAGTCAAATTTGACTACTTCGTAGTATCCAACTCAGAGGAGCAACATGCAGGCTTGCCGCACGTCAAAGAAACCCCCCAGCGCGATGAGTACTGCTTTTCAACTTCATTTCAGTAAAACCTTAGCTAGTCGTGACATTAGACTAACAGGCGAATCGTATTTCATAGTGACCGCCAGAGACGACGCCTTCGCGGCACGTACATCCGTTCGCATCCACACTGGACACATACATGACGATATCTAGGGCGACCGTGAAGTTTCTACTGCATGAAATCACTGGACCGCAACACATTATAAATCTGGTACACATGTCCTTCTGCTACGGACTTGTGTTCCTTTCGTATAAAGCTCTCAGTGACGGGGGTTTTCTCATACATTCCAAGCGGATATCGACAGGGCTTAAGCCAGTCACTTACTACATCGCAGCGACCAGAGAGAACAAGGAGCAGATATGGGAGTGATAGTATTTTATCAAGTCTCCATGGGGGGAAGCCCTAATTAATATAATGGCTTTAAGAAAGAGTGCATGGGTCGTTATAGTTTTCCACGTGCTAGACTCTTTTACAGATTCAGCTGGCCTGCCCTGGGCCATTGCTCTTAGGCAGGCCCAGCATACACCGCGAGCTCCATCATCCTGGTTACCTTTCTTTTCCAAAGCTAGTTCAAATTGAAACTTCACAGCGATGCTTACTGAAGCACTCTTAAGAGTCGCAGGACTATGTACTCGGAGAATTAAGGAAACCAACTCCCAAGTAAGAGCCAAGCAAATCATACCCAGACTTAATGCCAGGATCTCAGTTGCCATTGGATAGGTAATATAACAACCAATGGATAATTTATGTCCCCGCGGCATTGCTTTAATTGACCTCACCATAAAAGGGGGGAATAGAAGCCCTGACACTCTAAATAAGCCACTTGAGTTCCAATATAATGCAAGTTAGAGTTCAAATAATTTGACCTTCTTTGATATCAGCGTTCTAAGCAAGTTTGCTCCCGGGGGCAAGCTCTGTTAACTTTGAAATTGCAAAGAGGATTTCGAAGCATGAGTAGGGTTAATAATCGATTCCTATGCTATTTTCTTTGAAACGATGAGCCCTGCGCTAATGACATGCTCATAATGATCACTAAACGTCAGTAAATAAGTCACTGGATTTCTACATACGCTGATATATAAGTCCTTAGTGACAAGGAATATGTGCACAAAACAAAAGCCCCTCCTGGAAAGCACTTTAAAGTGATTTGGGTACCGTCTCTCTGGCCGTCATGATTACGAGTACACCGTACGTTAGTAATATCTAACTATGAATAGAACCCCGGTCTCTTAACAACAACATCCGTGCCGTATTTTCCTATTTGAGAACTTTGACATCCTTTACCTGCTTGTACATACGCGGATGATCAAGTAGACAGAGCTCACGTGGCCACTTTCCGATATCAATTCACTATACTATCCCCATGTCTACCTACACTACAATGTCGCATTGGTGGCTTTAGGCACACTGGGCTTCTCGCATGACGAATCCCTATGTTTCACAGCATGATTGGTCACATGGGATTGATTGGCTACTAGGTGAGATGAGGTAGACTGGCGGCCTCTCGCCTCCCATTTCCCCGCCTTAATTATCTCACGTCACTTCAGCTCAGCTCGCTTTATTTTCTTTCTATCAGCTCCGGACTGGGACCCTCAACTTCGAAAGAAAGGCACAATCGCATGATCATCTTGTGCTCGCTAGATAACCAGATTATCCAATCAAGCTATACCTAGGTACAAACATTTAGCGTAGCCTGTTTGCCTGATACTCTGACAAGCCTTGTTCTCGTTCGCTGACCACATATTATCAGTCATCATAGGCATTTCGCTCGAACCAGGCTCAGCAAATGCCTATCCTCAAACAACATGCTTAACAGAGATCCCACAAGTTCTGAAGGCGAGATTTGGCAGACAGTACACCCTAGATCACGGTATGTCATCTAGTCCAGACGTACCTCGCTCGTGCAGTCGTTCTTTGGCCAGTGCTATAACTATCCAGGCGCCAAACAAGAAGACAAATTTCTGTACCAAAATATGAGGAAATCTTTCCGCCCAAGGGAGCTCAACGGGGATCAGAGGAATCGATGGAGAATCTGCTCGAATTGTACGCCTCCTGCATCGAATCCTTAACAAAGGCTAGGAGCGTGACAGTTAACCTAATTCAGACCACTCCGGGACGTTCCATCATCCACTGAGTCGAAACTGAAACTCCTTCGGAGACAAGGATCAGATGGAAGAGTCTTTCAAATCAAAATTTCAGTCCCAGGCCAGCCACCGTTCAAGTCGTACCAGAAAAGACCATACCTCGCTGAAGATGTATTAACAACAATCTGACCTGTTACTTCCGATGTCACAACTGCAAATGTCGTACCTTCCTATCTCCGGCCAGGTGGCCGGGGCACGAATCCCATAATTCTTCTAGACCACGATGAGGGAAGCCTCATAATTCCATTCATGTGGCTGCAGGACAGCCTCTTATTCCAGCAGGCCCTCACTGGTTTCAAAGTCTGGGCTTCTCATACCCATTATGACACCACTGTTCGGTTCGTTCTCAACAACAGTAAGGTGGGATTTGTCGAGAGAGCTTGTCTTCAGTTATGGGTCCCCGAAGAGCTTGAGGGCGACCCTGTGACAGGCAGTGATGATGGGGCAACTAATATCGTGGATACGAATTTTGAGCCTGGCTCATCAGCTTATTTCCTAGCCCCCCAAGCACTTTCATTACAAGGATCGGGTCTTTTGCCGAACGAGACACCAGACTCAACAGACAAACCATCCAGCAGCTCTGGCACAACAATGGATCGACAGCCAAGCCTGCCGGATTCCACATCAATGCTTGTTCTGTTTACCCAAAACCTCGAGAGCAAAGAATACTGGTGTGTGACGATTGGGATTGATGATGAGATAACGACAAGGCCAACTCGCTGCAACTGCTGTATACCAGGGAAGAATGGAGCATCATGCGATGTTTCTGTCATAGAAAGTCGCGCGGGTTCTGCTATCCCGGCTGTCAGGCGGTATGGTCCGTTTCAAGGGGCCAAGAACTTGAATCTAGCGCTCCTTGCGCGTAGCAACCCCGCCTCAACGAGCACAGCATCGACCTGGGAGAAACTTAACAGCCTGAGTATCGAATTCCCGGAAGCGAATGCGAGACGTTTGTTCAGTTGGGTGGACAATGGGTGTCAGTGTGAACAGGGGACTGACGCTGAAGTGGCTGAATGCCTGAAAGCACGCCACGGAGGGCTATTAGCTGAGGTGCAAGAGTTCGAAAGGAAGCGACTCGGGCAAGAGAAGTCGTATCACAACGCAGGACGCAAGAATATCCAGCAGGTTCTGATGGGACAAGTGGACTTCTGGACGAATCAGCTTTGGGGGCCTGCGCGTTCTCTTACTATCAATACTCCTGACCTTTCGGCCTCGAGTCAAGAGAACGAAGGGCCTAGCCTGGACAAGGAAGACTTACAGAGCATGTTGAGCGACGAACAGGCTCTCACGTCTCCCGCCAACTTTGTCGAAACAACTCCCGCAGCTACCGCTGTAGATGTGGTAGATCCTCTCCCCCACAACATTGATCTAAGACGTCGCTACCCATCAGCTCCATACCGTTCTGAGCCAAACAGATTCGAAGAAAACACCAGAATGGGATTTACCTGGATTTAGAGCACAATCCGAATCCTGAGGACTGTTCAAAACTTCGTCTCGGATTGAATACAGTCAAAGGTCCCTTCAGGATATACTCGCGTGTCCTGGACATGTGTAAGCCAAACCACGCCTTAGATGTTTCTCGTCCCTTCAAAACTAATATCCAATAGAGATGCGGGAAGCGTCTTCGGCTTCAAGTCCCAGAAGGCCGTCAAGCAGTCGCATTGGCCTTCGCCCAGCAGGCGAGCGGGTCTTCAAGCTCCGACGCCATCTCTATCAGGAGTTCTAGTGCCAGTTCCAAGTCGACAAATGTTGGCTCATTCGCCAGCAGCCACTCCTCTCAAAGCAGGAGCTCACAGTCAGATCCGCCTTCAACACCAGTACTAGGTGGCGAACAGGGAGGACCTGACCTCTTCATACCGGCGGGGACAAGTAAATTCATGCTGCTCTGCGTTAACACGGGGATGAGACTGATCAAACTCGCCATTGTTAACGTCAGCGACGTGACCAGCGAAGAGGATATCTTTACGCGATTGTGTGCCGCGTACAGCGAACTCCGTGGACGACGAGGACTAAATCCTCTCGTCGGGCCAAGGACTATGCACTACGCCAAGGTCAGATTTATCATTCTACTCGTTAATTTGCTTCTATTAATATATACTAGTGTCAACTCTTGCACCTGAAAAAGTCCAAGGACTGTGTCGGGGGTTATGAGACAAATTCCATCCCATCCAGAAAGGAAATCATCAACCAAGAGTATGCATTCAACCCCTGCCCGCCAGCTCTTGGGGACGTGCCCATCCCTCCTAATCTCTTCATGCACATGTTCCTGGACCCGGGAGATCACCTAGGGTCAGCGGCAGCAGAAATGCTACCCAAAAAGCTCCGTAGCAAGGTCTTTTGGGATAGCTCCGTCCACAATGCATGCAATGTGCCTACTGGTTGGGGGTTCTATATCGTTGAAGGAGTAGACTGGTCTCTGGCGAGATGGTACATTCTCGGCCTTGTTCTAGCAACCACAGGACTTACCATAGGCTGGTCTACTATGAAGAACGACGTGCAAGGCGCCTTAGGGATTGGGCAATATTGCATTGCTGTTCTTGCGGTCTTCATGTCCACCATTGTCCTTGGAAGCGGAGATGTTTTAGGCTCTTCTTGACCACATCGCCTTGCCGCCTATAGCCACAAGGACCTATTCAAACACAATACAAAGCATTTCTTACGGCAAACTTTGACTTAACACACACCGAATCTACCAACGAAGCCACTCCATCACACAAGAAAGAACATACTGAGGCTAATTCTAGTCAATATCATCAGATAGACCAAAGCAACACAGTATATGATATATAGCAGAAAACAAGGTAAGGTATTATGCCCAACATCAACAATCATAATAACTTGAACACAAGAGGGCTTTCCAGTGAAGAATTCACATCCACGTCAAACCTTGAGCCTGTCTTACAACCTAAAGTTTCTTACTATTTTATTGATTGTGAAAATGAAATTCAGAGTGAAGATGTTGATATTGAAATACAAAGAGATTTAAGGCACTGTAGAGATAGCCGGGGAACTGAGGATAGAGATTCATTATGTCCCATACTTGGTTTAAAGATGTGACTGCTACGACTTGTGTGCGTATTTTAGGGTATTCCAAAACAGATGCGTGCTTCAAATATCTTAGTTCCGTCAGGAAATCAAGGTCAGTTCACAAAGTGGTGGAGCAAAGAACTCGTATTATATCACGAAACCGCTCTGATACTACCAGGAGACAACTGGAAGATCTCCTTCCATCGCACTGGTGTAAAAGAAGTACCAAAATGAACGCCATCCAACTTTCTTCTCCGAAAAGAAACGGGGCTTTCATGTCGTGCACTTCGAAAGGTTATACTCAGCCCTTATGTCTTGTCCTTGTTCTTTTGCGCCTCAACAGCCTGTTCAGCGGTAATCTCCATAAACTGTGTGTTGAATAGACAACCACATGACAGGCATGCCATCACTCCCACTGGGTTCATTGGCTTTCCGCGACACTTCGGGTTTGCGCAACTCCAGCTATTCGTGATGGGCATAATGCTTTTTCCGTCCAGGATATCAAGCGAGGGAAAGCCAGCTTGAGGATATGGCAGTTGGTTGGGTTTTGGTAGGTTAGTATTGATCGTATATTTTGGAGTTGCCTTGGGCGTTGTGGTTGGAAGACAGTGTTTGAAAGATGGCATCTAGGAAAGCTTGGTTGTTGTTGGCTAGTAGGTGCTGCTCAGTCTGTAGAACAGCTGCCGAAGTGACAGGGATTGGTTCAATCTTTATACTCAGAGACCTTTAGAAGAAGCTATAGGAATGCCAGTGATCAATAGACAAAACTACCATGTTTTAAGCACAGTGACATCGTGCTGATAGTTCTTTTTACTTATTTGTTCGTCACATTAAGGAGGTCACGGGGTATTTATTCTAAGATAAAAGATCCTGACCTACGAGCTGCCATTCAGACATGCCGGGTTTATTGCTTTTAACAACAATGTTCTCAGGATGCTCACATGACTCCTTTTGCCGGCGAATCTACGTTCCTAACTGAAAATGAAAGGGCAAATCAGAAGCGTCCCTCCCATTTTTCATGGTGACGGGTTTCATCGCTCTTTGACCGAATACTTTAATGAGACATCTATGTCATGTAGCGGTGTAGATCATGAGTTTGCGTTTTCGAACTCGAACTCGAAGTCATTGATAGCCCTTCAATTACAGTTACCCGCGATGTTAGTTGCGCAACGAGGAAATACTATTCACGTGAATAGCAATGCTCTACTAAGATTAAATACTATATATCTTACACCATCCCTTCTCATAATCATAATAATCGCCTTAAGGGGTGAGCCTCAGTGTTGAAGACGTACTCATCCAAGCTTATCAAGTCAGGCTCGCTGAAGACGAGGTAAAAGTACTTGAGCGTCTCGCCCATCCAGAACGACTCCATCGAGCCGACCGCACGCGGCTTCTCGTCGGCGACAGTCACGTCCCACACGGCCGTGTTGGCCAGCTCGGTCTTGGTGGTCTCCTCAATGGCCTCGAACATTTCCCACGCCGCTTCGACGAGGTCGGACCGACCCGTCACGCGGTACAGAATGAAGACACTCTCGATAGCCTCTGGCCTCAGGATGTATCGTCGATCCGGCACGTCGGTGAAGCCCTTGGGTAGATGCTTTTCGGCAATGATGCTGTCCGCCACGGCGACGTTGCCTTCCTCGCCATTGACGTGTTTGAGGATCTGCTGCTTCCAGTGGTTTTCGTCCCACTCGCAATGCGCTCGGAATTCGCAAGGGGCCATCCTAAACGTCTCGGGCATGATTCCATGCGGGAACGCCTTGTAGGTGTAAATGCAGCCGTCGGTGAGCTTGTTCGCGACCGTGACGTCGCCGGGGCGAGCGAACATCTTTCCGCCCAGGGCCAGAGCACCGCCCAAGAAACACACGAGATGCTGGCCCTCGGTTTTTAGGTTGACGGTGATGTTCCCATCCTTGGTTTCCGTGTGTACCTGCCCTGAGATGAGGATGTCCTCGTTTGTGGGCGTCATGGGCCGGAATAAGTTGTACTTTATGGCCGTATCCATGGCGTTCTCGTACATGGTCTGATAGATTGGGAGCTGGCCGCCCAGCAGAGCCGCCATCTTGGGCAGATACTCGTAGACTGAATCAGCCATGGCGCCAAGCGTGAAAGTCGAGCCCTTGTTAAACACCTGCTCCTTGGCATCGACGGTGAGCGGCCACAGGCCAGGTAACTCGGTCGAGCTCTGCTGGGCGGCCAACAAGTCCGTGATGCGCTGGACGGCGTCAAACCACTTGGGGTTTCCCGTCAGCTGCGACAAGCGGGTGAACTCTAGGGACAAGCTGCCAATCTCGGCCACGAGCACACTGGAACTTGCTTCCTGCTTGTCGCCTCGGGCGGCAGCATGGAGGTCCCAGCGTGTGATGGGCATGCGGTTAGGCGTGTCGAAGGCCTTGTACAGCAACTCGCCTACCTCGGCGGCCTTGTGCAGCAGACGAACATCGCCGCTGAGATCGAAAGCTGCGAGGAAGGCTCCCAGGTAGCGGATGGTGGTCTCGAAGGTGTTGATCTCGGGCATCTCGGTCTTGGCGAAGTCGATATTGCCAATAGCGTCCACAGCCTTGACAAACTCGTCCTTTAAATCCATGATCCAGAGCGTGTCGAGCGAGTCGACCAGAGTCGCCGCCCAGCCGCCAAAGGGGTTGCGACTACCGCCGGCGACGGGGGTGAGTTCGTCGGCCATCCAGGCATGCGCCTTGTAAGAGTTCCAGCATCGCAGAAACGTTTCCTTGACGGCCTTCCGACGCTTCTCCCGCGCCTGGCGTGAGGAAGTCGTCTCGGGGCCAAACGTGGTCTGGACCTTGGGAAAGGCCTGCGGAGTGCTGGTGGGTAGCGTTTGGGCAGCGGAGGCGGGCTGATAGTCAGTGCCAACGGTCCTCCAGAAATACGTGTCATCGCCCTTCTGTCGCCAAGCTGACGAGTCGACGGGGCGGTTTCGGTCGTGTTCCAGGACGACGCTGGGACGGCGGTTGGTCCACAAGTAGATGAGCATCAGCGACATCAAGCCGCCGGCCCAGATGAAGGTTCTGTTGCGCGACAGCATGGTGACGACGACGAGACTCTAGCGAAACGAGCGCGGCATTCGGAATGCCTGGTCGGATGAGTGTGCTTGAGTGCGGAGGGAGGGCGAGGGAGAAACACAATCTGAGATAAGAGATATGCTGCTGACTTTGTACTCCGAGTCTCCGTTGCAGACGGACGGGATGATCTCACTGTGGGCTACAGTGGATGTACAGGCTCCTCCAGGCTCACCTCAGCCTGAACAGTGAGCCCTGCGCGCGCTGCAGGATCACATCCATGTGCTGAAACGAATCCCCCTGCGTCAGAGCCAGACTGAATACCAGATATTTGCACTAAAAGCCACCGTATTTCCGTGTAGATTGGTTAATCAACTCGGTAAATCATTCTTGATCTGCAGCCTGATCGCCCAGGCGAGTGGGCACCTCACATTGATGTTCATCTGCCCACTGTAGCGCACTCCACACCGGCCGCTGCTGTAAGGTACTCTCCGTCTACCACGCCTTAAGCAACATTCTCCCGTTCATCCACTCACTTCTCAACGCAGACACACGGCTCCACCACGTGGCCGGGTTGAGCTCGTTGGTTCGGCCGCTTGATGCGGAAGCTAGGCCCCAAAGACACGCCATGCAGGGATGATGGTGAGATTTACTGTCGCATCCGATGGTGTCGTTTTCACATGATACCAGTCAACCGATTACCAAGTCATAACCACAATTGATTTTCTTGTCGAGAGGAGAATGATCAGCAGCATACACTTCTTCAGTCCATAATCAACCTTGCACATGGTTGACGGTAGTTGGGTACTTGATTAGAATGAAGCAATAGTTGTTGCATTGATAACAGCAAACGATACTAGTTAGCATAAAAATACATGAAAGTCACAAGTGCAACAAACAATGCAACCAGCAGCACTCCAAGCCGCATCCCAGCTCCCAAATGCAAACTTGGCCAAAACCACACAGCAGATCATCAAGCATACTATCCCGAGGCCTGTAATGGGGGACGGCAGAATCCAGCCTTCGTCGACGACGAGGCCTTTGAATCGCACCTCGTGCAGAGCAGGACAGCACCAGATGTCAAGCTCGCTCAAGAGCTCCCTGCAACAAGATCATTTAGTCATCTGTTAACGATTTCGCAACATTCGGCCTGGAGGGGTTGGGAGTTTGGACGTACTGGTGGCTGTAGACGTGGAACCCCGACAGTGAGTCGTTTACTTCGGCCAAGGTGGGTTCGTTGAAGAAGGCCGTTAGTAAGTTCCGACTTTCGAAGCGATAGATTTGCCTCTGTTTTTCCAGACATATTTCGCCCAAGCAGCCAAAAACCCCACATTTGTTATCATGATAATCGTCGGAAATGTCTGGCCTCGGTCTGCCGATGCATAGAAGAACGAACCCGGAATCAGAAGAGCTCTCGAAAACGTTGAAAAGCGGTTTTAATATGTCCTTTATCTCCGACATTCGACGGTCATGGGCAAAAGATGCGGTCGAAGGCGGTTTCGGCAATTCCTCATTCTCCAGTTCATCCTCGACGGGCTTTTCTTGCGTCTGTTGGGGAACCACTTTTGGCCTGAGATTCCCGTCCTCGAGGTTATCCTCTGTTGGTTTTTCTTGCGTCTGCTGGGAGGCTCGGCAGTTGAAACACCAAGCGTGTTCCAATCCTGTGTGTGGGTGGTCGCGTCTTTGCAAAGTCGATGGAATGCATCAGACGAATTGCAATCACAACCACAGTGCCCCTTTTAGTCGATGTATCGAATGGGTAACTTAGCTATCTTCAGAAGCTCTAATGCAGCATCGGAAGCTATGAGGAGTGACAGCAGGGTATAGCAGGCTAGCGCTCATGTCGATCCACGTGTGCAAGATCCGGAGCCAAACCATCTATCAGTGGGATTCAGTATGATAGGGTAAGGTAGCTTGTGTTATTGGCTTCATCGAAATGGACGCGCGGCCAATACGATTACTCGTATCTCGCAACAGCAACGGGCGCTGACAAGACCCAACTGAAGCGCCAGCCCGGGCCCGTCCAATGCGTCATACGGTGGGTGGAGGGCTCCCTCCCCGCGGCTCCCGGCACCCTCCCTCCCTAGTCCACAGCGCCCTCGCCCACCACAACGGCCCGCTAAACCTCACTGAACTTTGACGTCAGTTCACCCGCTCGACTTCACTTCGCCAACACACCCAAACCACCTATATGCAACGCATACTCCGCCGAGCCCTCTGCCCGCGATGCAGCCCTTCGCGCAGGATCAGGAGCGCTACCAAGAGGAGGACGACGACCTGGAGCTGAACTCGTTGGACAGCCTCGATGACGACGACGAGGAAGATGACGACGATGGCATCGACGACGACGAGGACGCCCTGCTACTCACCACCTCGGATCCCGACCTCCCGCTCACCATGACGCCCGGCCACGAGCACACCACGCCCGCGCCCCCGCCGCGCTGGCTCTCGGACCGCTCCCGCCGCTGGCCGTGGCTCTCGTCGTGCTCGCGGTCGCGCTTCTGGCGGTGGGCGTCGTCGTCGCCGCTGCTCAACGCCGTCGCCAACCGCCTCAAGAACCTCCTCCGGCCTCGCCTCACCTGGCGCTACCTGGTGTGCGCCGTCGTTGGCCTCTACGTCGCCTACTGCTTCCTCACCTGGCAGCCGTTCTTCTCCTCCGCCCTGCCGCCCTACTCGGGCCCGCACGCCGTCGGCGCCGTCGACATCGAGATCGCCCTCGACAAGCCCGTCCGCATCTCCGACACGCTGCTGCGGGTCTCGCGCGGCCCGGCCTTCGAGGTCCAGACCGTCCTGCTCACCCTCTACTATCCCGCCGCCAAGGGCGTCCGCTCCAGCAAGGCCCGGCATCCGTGGATCCCGCGCCCCATCTCCCTGACTGCCGAGGGGTACGCCCGGGTCGCCCATGCGGACAACTTCATCGTCCGCCCACTCTTTACCTTTGCGCTGTGGCTCCTCGTCGGTAGCGTCGGCATCCCCGCCAAGGTCGACGTGCCACTGCTCGGTGCCGAGGGCGGCGACGAGGACAATGACAAGTTCCCCGTCATGATCTTTTCCCACGGCATGGCCAGCTCCCGGACAGACTACACCCACTATCTGGGCCAGCTTGCCAGCCGCGGCTATGTAGTCGCCGCCATCGAGCACCGTGACGGCAGCTGTCCCGGGTCTCTCGTCAAGATCAAGAACAAGTTGGACCGGCGAGTCCTTCTCCTCCGCGAGAGCGACCTCGAGTCCGACCCGCCCATGACCACGGCCAAGATGAAGGAGGAGCAGCTCGCCTTCCGTGACGCCGAGATCTTCAGGACCATCCATATTCTTCGGGATATCAACGAGGGCCGCGGTTTCGACAGCGTCTTCCGCCACAACACACGATCGGAGGGCCACGCCCTCACTGCCTGGGTAAATCGCCTCGACATGGACCACCTAACCATCAGCGGGCATTCGTACGGCGCAACGGGCGCCCTCCAGGCTCTCAAAACAGCCAACACAACGGCCAACCCGGCCATCGGCGGCATCATCCTGGACCCGGGGAAGTCGAGCGGCCCGCTCAACCACGAAGTCCCCGTCCCCATCCTCGTCGTTCATTCCACCTCGTGGTCCCGCAAGCACAGCATCTTCTTCGGCCGTCCGCACTTCGACGCCGTCCGCGACCTCGTCCGCGGCGTGGCCGACCGCGTCGGCGCCTCGTGGTTCCTCACCAGCCTGGGCACCGCGCACCCAAGCGTGACGGATGCTCCGCTGCTGCAGTCGCTGCTACTGCGCTGGGTCACGGGAACCACGATGCCGGCTCGGGAGGCGCTGGACGAGTACGTCAAGATATCGCTAGACTTCTTCAACTACCTAGAGAGGGGCGAGGCGACGGGGGTGCTCCGGGAAGAAACGACACATGACAAGTACGGCAAGTGGGTAAACGATGAGAGGAAGAAGAGCTTCCCAGAGGACATGGGAAAACACTGGGAGGTCCATGTAAGCCCCCAGCACTCGGGGTGATTTATTAGCCGGCGTATATGGGTTTTGTGTATAAATATTATTAGAATTGCGGCGTACAATTCCTTGCTTCAATCTGTTTCCCCAGACCCTCGGCAAACCCATTTCCTCGTACCGTTATCGTTGCCGTAACCCATCTCTAAAAACTTCAAGATACCAGAGCAGGTGTTGCAATTAGGCTATGTCTGTTTACAAACGTCTATCTCGTCCTTCCAGTTCGGGATTTCGCGACGAACTCATCGTCCCATCGGCCCCTTCGACTCCCGTCATCATAAAATATGTACAACATTATAACCCAGTTGCTAATCAAACTTGAATCGTCGTCAACCCACCCATTAAACGTCCCCATACCCGCGCCATCATTCAAGAATAATACATGTTCTCATATCAGCATAACCCGATCATAGAAATGCAGCTGGCGAACTCCCTATTCCCGCTCCAGTAATACTGCCATGTGTCCTGTTGCGCCGGCTGTTCAGAAACATGTCCACCATCCTTTTGCTTCCAACCACCTCGGCATCTAACTCCGGGCCCGTCGACACGCTACTTTCAAAGCTTCCGTCTTTCCCGTCAACTCCCCTCCAGGATCTTGGTGTTGAGTGGCTTGAAGTCCACTCAAATCTTTGCACAGGCGATTCGGTGGCGTTGTTCTGGGACTCTCGCTGGGCCACACTGGTTACCCCGGGACTTGACTGGGTTGGTGATCTATGCCACCCAGTAACGCGTGGCCGTGTACGACGCTTTGTAATTGCGTCATTGTTAGAGAAATTGAGACGGCCAATTGTGTTCAATGATCGTATGCGAGGTATCTCTGTTGCTGGCTCCAGGGTCTTTGTTTCGGGGTCACCTTTGGCCATCGGATATGAAGGAACAGTCCGAAGTCGACTGCGAGGTGGAACTGTAGGCCACACTCCCTGCCGGTCTGGATTATAAACAGCCATAGGGGCTTCGTTTTCGTCACCAGGTTGAGTGGCCTTGTCGGAAATGTTTCGGGGCATTTTGGCACCTGAATTGGAACGAGCGTTCCCTTCCACGGGACTCAACGGATTCCGAGGAGTCGATTCTACAGATTCACGTTTCGACAGTCCAATGAATTCCTTGGGTGAATCAATCTCTGCGCCTTCTCTGATGTGTCCTAATTTCGGGAGCACATCTGGCGTCCCTGCCTCAACATGTGGCTTTAACGGCGTGGTGGGCGCTTCCAACTTGGAAACATTTGCGCTGAGCCATGTTTTCCACTCTACTGAGCTGGCAGTGGAAACATCTCGTTGGTGCTGGACGGTCGGCTTGTAAATTGGTGCATCAACAAATATCGTCGCATCCCCGTGGCTTTCGAGTACAGATGGTGCCGGGGGCAGGTTCCTCGGGACGCCTGGCTTAATCTCGTCTGTCGTACAAGAGTAGACACTTTCTGCGTAGCCCATCCGAGGATCTCTATCCGAGCCTGCGCTGCTGGTCCGACGTGTCGGGAGACTGATTGCCGATAAGGATTTCAGATACTTCGACCCGGCGAGGCCTGGCGCTTCTTGTTCTTCAGATGCGTTCATACTCTCTCGCAAAGCACGACGATATGGACTTGCGGTGCGGAAGAGATGGCAGGTTGGGCTTGCGAAGAAAGCAGAGCTTCTGTGTGACAGTGTCGTGGGTGGATCAAATGCACGCCTTTCTGGTGATGTCGATATGCTGAATCCCATTGTTGGTTGTGATTCAAGAGTCACTGCTGCCACTGTTGAGGTAACCCTCTCTGGAGAATCGGCAGTTGTTTCAGAGTCAGATAATTGCTTGATCACTGAGTCACCAACTTGGCCGCCAAAAACATCGTCGTGAGCTTGTACACATCGAATAGTCGACGGTTCCCATCCCTCGCCGGAACTAATTCGTTTTGGCGCGACTCCATTTGTCTTTGTTGTCTCAGCGCTTTGGTTCTTCAACGCGGCTTCTTGCCGTTTGGCTTCATCCACTTTCTTCATCAGCGCAGAGTACACACGCTGGCTGTCAACAGTCAACCTTGGGGAGTTTTCTTCTTGCTGATTCGTAGTGCGGGCAAACGACGAAACATGCGCGCCGTTTTCCTTGATAATCGATAAGCGCTGGCGTTCCCAATCGCATATACTCGAGGCAGTGTTGGTAATGGAGTTCGTCCAGCTAGTAACCCGTGATTTGTCGTCCTGGATATCTTGCTCGCCACTGTTCACGCTCTCAACGCTGCCTTTGCGAGACCTCATCTCTTGGTTGGAAGGAACTGCGTGTAACGAAGGTACGTGTGACGGTACTCTGAACATCGACGCTTCTTGATGAGCCGTTCCTTCGTTCAAGTTCAGGCAACTCTCGCCGTCGGACTCGTACAGATTCTGGTCATCGACCTGGGTTTCAGGACCTGTTGCGCTCTTGGGTCTGGTGAATAACCCTTTCAACTTCGTTCGCAGTGTCTTGGACACCTTTCGAGCGGTCTTTCGAAGTCCAGGTTGCTTTGTAATTGACAGGCTGTGGGTGGAGAAGGACGATGACAGTGTCGTGCTGTTGTTGCTGCTGTTGCGAAGGGATTTGCGAAACCCCATCGAGCTTTCGCTTCGCTTGTTTCTTGGCCTGAATAGCATGGATGGATGAGACTTCAAGCGGGATTGTTCTTCCACCTGTTCCCGAAATTTCTCTCGAGCCAAATGAACAGCCAAGTCATTTTCAGCACGGCTGCTAGAACCAGAAGCCGCAGTCGTCCGACGGCTCTTCAAAACACTCAATGACGTCAATGGGCGAGGTCCGTGGTCTGTTGAGAGGGGATGGTTCTCCTTCTGTAGCGGTACAGTGGTAGAGTTAACAGGCTGTAGATTACCCCGATCGGGAGTGCCGTTGTTGAAGGAGTATCCTGCTTTGAGGGGATTGGAGGTAGAAAACATGGATTTCGATTTGCGCAGTCTTCGGAATGAAGAAGGCACCGAGTCAATGTCATCTTCGCGAGTGTAGCATTCGTCTGGGGCTTGAAGGGAGTCAAGGTAGCGTCTCGTGAGGGCGTGAGGGTCGGGTCTTCTCCTCGAGTATGACAGCGACGAGGTAGGTCTATTGTCCACATTTCCAAGGATCCGGAGGCTCGGATTGTTGGTATCTGGTGGCCCAGTATTTTCAGTTGCCCTCAACGCCAAGGACCTTCGTGGCCGGGCAGATGGCCCAGCGAACCGTACGCTCTGCTGACGCCTGACTCCAGAAGCACTCAGTGAGCCATCTTGCCTGCTTCTTGTGCTCTGGCTTCGCTCTAGGCCGTTGCCTGTAGAACTAGGTGCCCCATAGCTTCTGTCGGGAGAAAAGCTCGCCGGGTCTCGAGGAATGTTTGCCATGTCCTGGGAATGCCTGCTCTGCGCCCGGTTGTAGGACAACACTGCTGCAATGTGTGCGTCTCGCTCGGCTGAAACAGGATCGATAGCTTCGAGTAGATGAATAGAGCTCCGAACAATGGAGTTGGTCGACTTGCTGCGGCTCAATGGACGGCGTTGCTTGTTTCGGGAGCTGTTGCGACGTAGCATCTCCAACCGATGAAGACCACGGCTCGAGGATTTCGACCAGAATTGTACAGAAAAAGACACTCCCAGCGCGACAAGGCAAAACGCTGATCAGGAAATCGGATGTGTGACGAGGACGGTCTGTGTTCGAAAGGAAGTTAACCAAGGGCTAAGACGACTGAACGAGGCCGTAATGTCAAAATCAACTGCGATGAAGAAATGAAATGATTTGCAGTTAGTGAGGGCGGCTCGACAAAAGAGAGGTTTGGTGGGAGCGGGAGTTGGTAGCTCACGACGGGAGGTCAGTTGCCTTGGGAGTCTTGGTTGTCCTCCCTAAGGAAGGAAGCACCGTCCGCGGCCCTTAATGTGGAAGGAACTATGAGGTCGACATTTCATTCCATATAACAAACATCATACTTCCGACATATCGCAGGTACGAGTACCAACACACCCTCACGCACATGTCACAAAAATGCACAACGATCTATATGATACACAAGGAATTGTATTCTTATTGGGATGAGAATGAACCCATCCCCTAAATGCATGCAGCCTCAGCGACCCTAGTCAAGCCACCGAGTACGCGACGCAATGACCATGACGACAAACATGTCAACAGTCTACGCCCTAATTCATACCAATAGTTACCCAAAACAAAAACCAGCAACCGATTCCCCATCCGCAATCCCAGCGAAATGCATAGCCAATACACCAATGATGATCCTGTTGATATCTTACACGGAGATCTCGCTGAGGAACTGCTCGATCTCCTCATCGACGAGATCGTGGATCTTCTTGGAGAACTTCTCAGCCTTGTTGCCGAACTTCTTGGCGGTCTTGACAATCTTGCCAGAGACGACCTCGAAGTCCTCCTCGATGGCGACCTCAAGCTCTTCAATGGTGGTAGGGATCTTCTTGGCCTTGTAACCACCGTGGGCAACGATCTTGGAGAAGTTGCTGCAGCCACCACCGTTCCAGGCGAGCAGGTTGGGGGTGTCCTCAGGGATGCCGGTCAGGATATCCTCAGTAGCAATGGTAACGAGGCTCTCCTTCAGCTCCTTGGGGGTGATGGAGGCAACAGCGTACTCGGAGTCCTCAGCAGGCTGGAGAGAGAGGTAGTAGGCCAGGAGACCGGCAATGTGGGGAGAGGCCATGGAGGTACCAGAGATGGTGTTGACGGCGTACTTGGAACCGATCCAGGTAGACTGGATGTTCAGGCCAGGGGCGAAGATGTCAGTGCACTTGCCGTAGTTGGAGAAGTAGGCACGAGAGTCATCGAGAGCAGAAGCGCCAACGGTAACGGGCTCGTTGGCAGCAGCGGGAGAGTAGTTGCAAGCGTCGGCGTTGTCGTTGCCGGCAGCGACAGCAAAGTGAATGCCGGTGCGGACAGCAGCGTTGACAGCAGCGTCGAGAGCCTGGGTCTTGCCACCACCAAGGGACATGTTGGCGACGGAACCCTTGAAGCCCTTGCGCTTGCCGTTCTTGGCCTTGTCAAGCTGCTCGAGATGGCTGGTGGCAGCGAACTCAACACCCTTGACGACATCAGCCATGGAGCCGGATCCGTTGGATCGCAGGACCTTGACGGCGTAGACCTGGGCCTTCTTGGCAACACCGTACTTCTTGCCGGCAATGGTACCGGAGCAGTGGGTGCCGTGACCGTTGCCATCCTCATCGGCATCGCCAGAGGGAATAGTCTTGCCCCAGTGAGCTCGGCCCTCGAAGTCGACGTGCTCGGTGTTGGTACCAGTGTCGATGACGTAGGCATCAACGCCCTCACCAGCAGACTCAGTGTAGAGGTACTTGTTAAAGGTACCAAAGTTCAGGCCATCCCGGTGAGAGATACGGGCGAGACCCCAGGGAGAGTTTCGCTCAGTCTCGCCGTCACACTTGTCCTCAGTGACCATGTCCTGGGACTCGATGGGAAGCATGGTGTGGACGACGGTGTCCCGCTCGATGAACTCAATCTAGATTCGGGATTAGCCTCGGCTCTGTGGCGAGGGATCAGGCAGTGGCTCGGACTTACATCGGGGTGGTTCCGGACTTGCTCGATGATGGACTCATGGAAGTGACCGGCGTAGCCCTTGAAGTCACCAATATTGAAGGTGTGCTTCAAGCCTGAGAAGGAAGTGAAGTCATTGGAAGCTTGGCTACGCTTGCGAAGCTCGAGGCGCTCCTGCTCGCCGCCGGTGTGGATGTCAAGGATCCAGTTGTGGTGGTTCGACGCAGCAGAATCATCGACGTGGTCCTTGAACTTGATGATGTACGAGTCCGGGATGCTCTCGGCCTCGATGGAGCTGAGGATGGGAGCGGACTTGTCGTGGATGGTACCAACGCTGAAGGAGCTGGCGCTGGCAACAGCCGCCAGAGAGAGGGTGAAGGCGGTTCTCATGATGACGAAACCGCGCGAACGACGCTGTGTATTGGGAGTGGTTGCTGGGATGGTCTACCTGCGACCGAAGGGAACGAAAAAGAACAGGCGGAAGCTCTACAACCCTCTACACGATGGGATTGAAAGAGGGCGATGCGGGATGGATGATGGAGATGATGGGTGAGGGAGGATGATGAAGGAGGAAGAGAGAGGATGGCGAGCGACCCGGGGTAGATAAACGGAAGGAGCGCAGGCGTGCGACAGCTCCGGTGTTGCCTCAGCGGGCCAGAGCGGGCCACTACGAGCGACAGGTGTGACGCATCCAGTCGGCTGGGGTAGGCGATAACAGCGGTGGCTGAGCGCCCAAACGGGTTTAGCGGGACCAGGGCCATCCAATCCTGTGACGCACTCCGTTCCCAGGACGATGCGATAACGGCAACAGCTGGATCGCAAGTACCTCGGAGCTCCCATGACGCGCCGTGCGATGGTTGCTGGCTTGGCACGGTGCTCAATGCGCCTGGCCCGCGAGTCACGATTCCCAACAAACAGCAGAGACACTCATCGTAGTAAGTCATTGCTTAGGTAGGCACCTACTCTTCAAATGAAAGTACGCAGAGTAATACTGCAGAAGGAGGTGCTTTGCTGCAGTGATCCAGCGAAGAAAGGCTGCTGGTAGCTCCTCTGAGCATGGAATACGCACTTACGACATTGTAAGGACCGCAAACGCCTTCCAAGTTCCAAGCGCTGATTGTCTCATCCCCCGCTCGGCTGACGCCGCCGTTCCCGGCCAGGGCGGTTTGCGTTTGTCCGGCTCTAGACTACCGAGTGAGGCGTTGTTGTTTCCACGGCGCCAGAGCCCCTTGTTAAATGTTAACTACCTTGCCTCAAGCCTCGCGGTCGCTACCGTCCTAAAGCCTGGCCTCGGTGGATGATGATCAGCGACGAGGCCAGCACCGTGTGCAGGATGCCATTGGCAAATATGCACTGTCCAGCATCCGTCATGGCGCAAGTATCCTGCTCGCGCGGCCAGGTCACCCCCCACAGGAGAGCTTCAGCAAGGTGCCTGATTACGTACCTTAGCTAGTACAGTGCTATGGTGCACCTAAAGCAGTCCAGAGGTCCTGTCTGCGCCTGCTCAGTTAGTTAACGCTGCACCCAGGCGTTCTCGGTCGACAGTGTCAGAATGCGGGGGGCGCCACGGCTCACAGGCTCCGATTGGCCCCCACTGGCTTGATCCACATGATCCACCAAGTCAGACGACGTCCCTGGCACGTGCCTGATGTTGCAAGCCAGGCCAGCGTCTCGCTTCTCAGGCTGCCAGGCACCCAGAGCACTGCCCTGCAGAAGCAATGGCCGAGCAACAAGCTCCAGGCATGGTCGGCCTGCAAGGTTACGTTGGTAAGCTCGCCTCACTCAATGAATCAATTTCAGGAATGGGAAGAAACGTCATGACCTCGACATCAGCATTGCGTCCGTCTCCGCCAGCCAGCCAAGCAACCAAGCTAAAGCAAGGCACTCACTTCCTTCCTGTTCCGCCAGGGACCTGGGAGATACGCACCGAGCTCCATCATAGGCTATTCTCGCCCCAGCTTCGCCCCATCCCAAGCTATCGTGGTCCCTTTCGAGCCGTCTTGAGGTAGCTTTATCTCGACTGATAACGCCATCATCCGGTGGTCGTAGCTCATTCCACCCGCCCGCCTCCGCATCAAAGGTCCCATCCCAACCAACTGCCTGATTAGATAAGGTAGGCGTGTTGGCAGGTAGATACGATTTTATGTTCGTATCTGTCCCTACGCATACCGCGGATAAACTGCTTACCTGCAGCTCCGTATCAGAGAGGAGGGTGCTGTAGACTTGGATCACAGAGGTGATTCCTGGCGAGGAGATTAGAGTCGCTTATTTTAGGCATAACTCGGTACTCTATCTACTCCGTACCGTTAGTTGAGAGAGGCTCGAGGCCGACTTCAATTAAGCTAATGCCCGGAACCTCGTAGCTTTGATGGCGGATGTTCCGTTGTACCGTTTCAGATAACCACCCCTTTGTTTCTATTCATATGCCTGCTCCCGGGCAATGTCACGTTGTCCCCGGTTTCATGATTCATGACGCGCCATCTGATGCAATCCTCGACGCTGTACCAACCTACCTACCCTACACTGCTCCACGGGAATGGCTGGCAAACCTCTGGCATGCAAGGCTGCACACGAATAGAGGCTGCACTTGGTTAGAGTCGGTTGGAGATGAAAATAACAGGCCTGTAAATGGAAATGGATATATTACGGGCATCTCGCTTTCTGGTGCGAACCTGCGGCAGATGCGAAGGGAAGGGACCGAGGGAAACATGTCACTCAAGCTCCCTAACTTGAGAATCCAAGGGCCACCAGCGTACACTCCAAGCCTACAAGCCCACAAACCCACCAGCCCCAGGCGGGGCCACCCCTGGCGGAGGGCTAAGCCACACCTCCAAGGCTGACCGACGTGACGAGTAGGGTAACGGACACAAGATCGTTGTCCAGGCTCCAGTTCAACTTCTGCTTGAGCACGATTATTGTACTGCCGACCTCGTATGCACGGCTTGCGGCGCTCGAACTCGAATCCGAACAGGCTGGGAACCCTCTCGACACACCCGTTTTATTTCTTCCGACCAGCCGCGCTGCATCCGCCGTCGATTCGCCACAGCTTCATGCGCCCCGCGCTCGCAGCTACAACCAGCTCGACATCTCACCTTTCGATGCCGAACGCGACTGATAACGTCCTGGACCCTTGATGGGCTCTGGGCAGGGTGGCTTTGGCATGATTACCTGGTTTCACTAACAATACAATGACTTCCATCCCGAGAAGATACCGGTCTTCCACGTCCGCCTCCAATCCGACTACCTCCAAGTCTCTCGAGATCCTCGACGGCCTGCTCAATGGCCTCGCCAAAGATACCGCTATCCACCAGGACAACGGATACCCCGAGATCCCTCGCTTATCCAAGAACCTTCGACATATTGCCCAGCACATAGCTGCCGTAACGACCCCCGTTCACCAAAATGACTTCCGCCACGCCAACGGCTTCGAGCGCATCCTCAACCTGCTGCGTGCCTTTTCGGGCTACTACAACCCCGATAAGCGGAGCGACTCGGATATGCTGTCCTTCTTCAAGCTGCTTGGCGAGTCTCTAAACGTGCTTTCGGCTGCCTTGAAGGAACATGCCGGCAACCGACGATTCTTCAGATACAAAGTCGAGGGCGGCGGCTGGGAAGCACTGGAGCAGGTTATCGCAAGCATTGGACTCGGCGGTGCTGAACCAGATGCGTGGATTAGTTGTCACGTCTTTGGAAAACTGCTCGCATTTGCCCTCGATGACGAAGGGTTGGATCTACTTTGCCAGTCCGTCGCTACTGCTCTTCGTCCGGAGTCTGAAGACACTTCAACAAATGATAACGACGAAGGCTCAGAGTCAGAAGAGCAATGGGATTTGGTTTTGGCCAAATCTGCAGAGAACATCTCACCTGGTGTGCGAGAGGTTGTCAACGCTAAGACTATCCTACGCCACCCGGAGATTCTGAGAGCTGTCGTTAGCTTTTGGACTGCTATCCCACGGATGAAGAATGCACCGGCGAGCCCGGCCTCCCTGCTCGTCCTGGAGACGATACACTCTGTTATTGCTGTCTCAATCTATAACCGGGCTGCCGTCCACTCAACTGGGGTCCTGTCCCAGTTTCTCAGAGTCGTCTTTGGTGTCGACTCGGCATTGAGTCTACCTGAGCGTGAAAAAGTTTTGGCTGTCTGCAGAATGCTCATGTTTCTGGGCGTCAACCAACCTGCCGACACTCAGTTCTTGTTGTCGTCACCGAGCCCCGAGGCATCCGAATTCTGCCTGCAGATGGCGTCCAAGTACTCTGGGCCTCCGTTCTTCCAATTCGACCTCTCATTGAACGGCCACTCCTCCCTTGAACTCCCGAGCCTGGGCCGTTCATTCCCGCCCCAATCGAGTGCTGGATATACCTTCACGGCTTGGATCCGGGTGGACAGCTTCGACCCCACGGCACACACGACCGTCTTTGGTGTATTCGACTCAACGCAGGCATGCTTTTTATTGATGTATCTCGAGCGAGACACCCACAACTTTATCCTCCAAACTTCTGTCTTTTCCAACAAACCTAGTATCAGGTTCAAGTCAGTTTCATTTCGAGAAAACAAGTGGTATCATATCGCCATTGTTCATCGGCGACCAAAGACTATGACCGCTAGCAAGGCATCCCTCTACGTCAATGGTGAATTTTCCGAACAGATCCGTTGCAACTACCCTCATCCACCCCCATTATCCAACGGAACCAACGAGAGCTTCGCTTCTTTCAATTCGAACCAAAACAAGACCAATCCGGTCCAAGCGTTCTTGGGGACCCCAAAGGAGCTTTCAAATCAGATAGGTGCTGGTCTCGTCTTTTCGAGATGGTCGCTCGCCTCTGCTCATCTTTTTGAGGACGCATTGAGTGATGACTACTTGGCTGTCCACTATGGCCTTGGGCCTCGGTATCAAGGCAACTTCCAGGACAGTCTGGGTGGGTTTCAAACTTATGAGGCGTCGGCCACCTTGGGCCTGCGAAATGAAATCGCCCATCCTGGGAAGGAAGAGAACTCCGATATCCTCAAAGCGATTCGCGAAAAGGCGAGCTCGTTGCTCCCAGAGTCCAAAATCTTGCTGAGCATTCTCCCTTCGGCTACCTTCCCGGAGAATGTCCAATATCTAGACACTGGACTATTGCGCTCAATGCCGAGGAACTGTGCTCGCAATCTTTTCCGGGCGTCCAACCAGGAGGGCTCCCCTTTGGCTATCAATTGTGCCGTTCCATGCCTGTCCGACACACTTTTCAGGGTACACGGTCTGGCATCGTTCCGAGGCAACCCGATCGTTGCAGTTCCATCTTATCTGGATGAGAATCTATGGCGCTTGGCTGGCTTCACGCCCTTAGCCCTGAAGCTCTTTGAGAGGGCTTCGTCAGTAGATGAGACTGTCCGTGCTGCTGAAATGCTGTTCTACTGTATTCGGCAGAGTTGGAGAAACAGCGAAGCAATGGAGAGAGACACTGGCTACGGAATCTTGGGTATGCTACTGCGAGTGAAGCTGGGATATGGCAGCAGTGGTCGCAATGATGCGACTGTGTCTCGACTCCCTATCACCAATGAGGAACGAGACCGGTTGGCTTTCCAGCTTCTCAGCCTAATTCTTGGGTTCGTCGGATACAACCATGCAGAACCCATAGAATCGTTCATCATCAACCCTCTCGCCTACCGAACTCTGCTTATTGATCTGGACATCTGGCGCAAGTCAGCACCGCGAATCCAGGAGCTGTACTACAAGCAGTTCGTTACGTTTGCCGTCAAGAGCAAGTACCACGAGTTCAACAGCCGGAGGTTGATCCGGATGCGTAAGTACGGCCCGTTTTGATCCTCACACCAACCCTGACAAGTATCATAGGAATCGTGAAGCGGCTACTAGATGCCATGAAGGGTGAAGTTGTGTCTGAAGACACTATACCCCATTTCATGAGTGCGTTTGAAGTTCTTGTCAAGTCAAACTTCAGCCAAGAGGTTATGAGATCTCTGGCACTGTTCATCACTTACGCATTCCACTCTCCATTAACCCCATTATCGCGACCATCACGAGCGCTTTCGGCAGCTTCAAGATGTAGCACACCCTCGTCAAGGAGAACCCCTATTGACACCGCAGCGGGAATCAACTCGCCGTCTGGGCTGAGGTTCTTGACTAAGAAGCAGCTCGGTGTCAAGGTCTTGAGCATGTACTCCCGCATATTATGTGAGAAGGGCAACACGGGTCATATTAAGAAATTTGCCCGCACAGTGACAAACAAGGTAAGAAGATGTCCTATTATTTCGCAGTTTGTATACTCATACTTCCCAGTGGCTGCTGTATCTACTGGCGGAAAATGACCCTGAAGTTGTTGTCCATGGTTGCAAGATCCTTGCTCGACTCTTGGTAATCCATGGAACGACTTACACCTCGAAGTTTGCCGGTAAGTCTGGAGGCTTCACCATTATGGCAAGCCGCCTCAAGAGGTTTTGGGACATGCCAACCTTGTGGCCCATCTGCTTCAGTATGCTGTTCGGATACGACGTTGCCGAAATCGACTTTGAGAGGAACTTTGACTTCTTCAGTCTTCTGGACATATTCGGTAAACGAAAGGTTGTCTACCCGGAGTCGTTGGTGGTCATCACAGCGTTGCTCCAACATGGCTTGAAAGATGTCATGAGATACCAGGATGATCCAGACTCCCCGGCAAGCAATGCGGCCCCTTCCGATGTTCTGAGAGCCCGACCACCTGCCCAGGATATTCGACCACGAGCCAGTTCCATGGACCTTGCAGCGGCCCTTGAAACTCGATGTACGTATGGCTCATGGCATTCATAATTGCTTGGCTAACAATGGCTAGTGACCTTTACAAGGGATAGTGAGCGGATTGTGAGCCATGCTGGTGTATTGCACACTGTGATTCGCTTTCTTCTGGACCTCCATGCGAGGTCGAGCGAATTCCGGGATTTCGCACTGACTTCGGAGTGGGTGAGATTATTGCTCGCTGCTCTGTATCCCATCATCGTCAGCGCCGATGCTGTGACGCCTGAGACCGAGTTGAACTCTGGGAACTCGGCACTCACCTTTGAAGGGACCGACGTCATCATCCGCCCAGTTGGGGGCAGTGCCTCGGCAGCAACACCGATCGTGAGAACAAGCAGTGTTGATCCTATTCCGTCACCTCAGTCGACACCTCCGAAAGGCACACCACTCCGCAGAGCATCGTCTTTCATCCTTCTCACAGCCCACAAGTCGCCACTTGGCCCAAGCCCAGCTCGCCTGAACCCAACATTGTCGCCCCTGAAGAAAGCACCAAAGCAGAAGCCCAGTAGTGAGATTCTGGAAGGACTTGTGGAACTTGTCGTCAATGTCTTCATGGACCAGCTGCTGGCTCGAAAGGAGTTTCCCGGGTTTGGCCTCTTTACTAAGGTTCCACCAGGCTTTCAGGAGCATCAAGCCTACTTCGAGTCATACATCCTGCGAAACGTGATCACTCAACTTACAAACAACATCCAACTCAACCAGAAGGCAATATGCGAGCCTCGAATCATCACGAACCTTGCACGATTTTGCCTTCACATGTCGGAAGCAATTTTTGAGGGATGGTTCATGAATGGCGCTGAGACCATGATTGAGTTCATCGGTATGCTTTTAGAATTTCTACAGCGACCGGATATCTCGAGCCTGAAGAGTGTGCGACTCTGTAGTCAAGCTGTGGCTATGGTCCGCAGCTGCTTGCTGAGGATCATTCTGTTGAAATTATCTGATTTGGATAGTCCCCAGACCACGGAAACCGACGCAAAGGATTTCATGAACAAGCTCGTGTACTGGCAGATGTCCATTCTGGGCTGTTTTTCCTCTGACGACGATTTCCTCAAGCTTTACTGGTATCAGCTGTACACAAAGCTCACCGACGACAAAAAGCCTGTTCGGCTGGCTGCAGCAAACTTCCTGCGCATCATCCTCGTGCAGAAACCGGACGAATCTGCGACTTTGATTCGCTCATGCATGTCCCCGGACCAGAAACAGCTGTCAAAGGACTTCCAGAAGCTGACTGGTGTGGATGACGACTCGTTCCTAGAGTGGGTTGACAATCACCGCCCATCTTTGGATGTTCTTTTCTTCGGTGGAATGTCAAAGACGTGGGAAGATTTTGTCAGTACAGAAAACAGCCGCACTGCCGAGACGGCCAAAACCCGCGTATCCAAGCGAAAGGAGCGACTTCGAGCATGGCACACAGAAAACATCAACACAGACAAGATCATGATCAACCATGATATCGGCAACGGTGCTTGGATGAAGAGCATATATAACTCGGAGTTTTTCAAGTATCAGCGTATCATGCAGGACCAACAGGACGACCTGGTATTCCTCAGTGCGGGTTACAAAAAGATGGAGCGAGATTTGAGGCGCCCCGGTGCCGTCCTCAGCGAGCCCACCCCGTCTAGGTGGAAGCTCGACCGAACGGAAGGGCGGAACCGGATGCGATTAAGAGTCCTCCCCGACTACAGCACGGCGGACGAATATCAGCCAAAGCGGAAGACAAGCGAGATCATGCAGACACTGCGACTCAATACCTCGGCGAGCCCAGTCCCGTCAGTCACAACGAGCGCGGTGACGCCAACTAAGACCGGCTCATCCAACATTCTGGATGGGAACGACACCACGCAATTTATTGAAGAGCCAGAGTCCTCAACCGAGCAGCCGAGCTCCGGAGTCTCTCCCGAGGAGGACTTTGAGCTTGTGGATGATCCAAACGACCCCAACGAGGGAGACGAAGGCTTCGAAGACAAGAATCGAAAGGTGATGCGCCGACTAGAGCATGGCGACCAGGTGCAAGCTGCGTACAACATTTCCCGAATTGTCGGACTGGAAGCATGTGAAGGCATCTTGATAATAGGCAAGGATGCCTTGTACATGATGGACAACGTATTCCAGTGCGCGAATGGGGACATTGTGAACGTGTGGCAGGCTCCAATGGACGAACGTGATCCGTTCTCTCAGATCGTCACCGATGCGAAAACGTCCGAGAAGCGACAGAATGCTGGACTAAACGATCAGGAGTCAAGGCATTGGCGGTGGCACGACGTGATTAGCATCTCGAAACGTCGCTTCCTTTTCCGCGACGTTGCCATCGAGGTGTTCTTCACAGATGGACGGAGCTATCTGCTGACCACGATCAACCCGACTGTACGTGATGAGTTGTTCGTCAAGATGCTCAACAAGGCTCCCCATACTAGCGGCGCGAACGCGCTTCCGAACCCCGAAGATGGCTGGCGCCTAGAGTCACTGAAAGTTTTTGATGAGTCGCCACAAGGCTTTGGTTCCAAGTTTGGCACCTTCTTCAACACTTCGCCGTGGAACCCGATCATGAAGAGATGGCAGAGGGGCGACATCTCCAACTTTCACTACTTGATGATGGTGAACACAATGGCTGGACGAACTTTCAACGATCTCACCCAATATCCAGTCTTCCCTTGGGTATTGGCCGACTACACAAGCGAAGATCTGGATCTGGAAGATCCAGCAACATTCCGAGATTTGTCCAAGCCGATGGGCGCGCAGACACCAAGTAGAGTCTCAGGGTTTGTCGAGAGCTACACCGCGCTGGAAGAAATTGGGGAGATACCATTCCACTACGGAACTCATTACTCTTCGGCCATGATCGTCTCATCCTACTTGATTCGCCTGCCACCGTTTGTGCAGTCATACATTTTGCTCCAGGGAGGGAGCTTCGACCATGCAGACAGGTTGTTCCAGTCGATTCCAGATGCGTGGAGGTCATCCTCAAGCAGAAACAAGGCCGATGTGAGAGAGCTCATCCCCGAGTTCTTTTGTCTGCCGGAGTTCTTGACAAACATCAACGGATACAACTTTGGTAACAGAGAAAGTAACGGCGCCAAGGTCGACCACGTTGAGCTTCCCCCGTGGGCCAAGGGTGACCCTAGGATATTCATTGCGAAACATCGAGAGGCACTCGAGAGCCCGTATGTCAGCGAGCACCTGCACAAGTGGATCGACCTGGTCTTTGGGTTCAAGCAACGGGGAGAGGCCGCTGTTGAAAGCCTGAACGTGTTCCACCATCTGTCGTACCGAGGTGCCACGGACTTGGACAGCATCACTGATGCAAAGGAGAGAGCTATTATGGCTGGTGTGATTCACAATTTTGGTCAGACACCCCATCAGGTGTTTGTTAAGTCCCACCCGGCCCGGGAGAATCTCCAGTGTCCAGTTCGCCGGCTTGATACCAGCATCTTTTCACTTGCATGCCTCCCAAACCCGCTTCTAGGTAAGTGATAAGAGGGTGGAATCAGCCCGCTCTAAAGGGAAGATTACTGATGCAAAGCAGAGAGCCACGAGCGGGTAGCAACGTTGATCTATGCCCCAAAGCTGGACCGTCTTTTATGTGCTTCTTCGTTCCGTCTGAACCTCCCGTCATACGACAAGTTCCTGGAATGGGGATACGCCGACAACAGCATCCGCTTCTTCATCAGCGACAACCGGAAGGTAAAGCGCCACTACACCCCTGACTCTGGCCGCCTCGCTAACTCCCGAAAGCCGGCTGGCCTCTTCGAAAATCTCCACATTGGACAGATCTCCTGCGCATGCTTTGCCGATTCCAAGACGCTGATCACCGCCGGTGAAGACTGTGTCGTTTCTGTATATGCGCTGCAATCCGCTCCAGGTAAACAAGTGGAACTGCTGCCGAGGTCAAGTCTGTTTGGGCATAAGACGCCGGTGACGACGATCGCGGTGAGCAAGGCATTCAGTACCTTCTTGACGGCATCCTCGGACGGGCAAGCGTTCCTGTGGGATCTCAATCGGCTCTCATTCATACGCAAGCTGCCCTTGGTACGCGCAGTGGAGTGTGCTCGTATCAATGACATCTCTGGGGAGATCCTTCTTTGCTCTGGGCCGAATGTGCTTCTATATACACTCAACGGCACGCTCCTGCTCGACCAGAACGTGTGCTTTGAGCAGGACGACTACATCCAGTCGTGTGCTTTTTACGAAGGTGCAGGCAACGAGTGGCTGGAGAGCTATCTCATCTTCACAGGACACAAGCGTGGCCGGGTCAATGTTTGGCGCAGGACCATTAACGGTGGTCGATGGACGCTGGAGCTCCTGAGGAGACTGGACCATGTGGACTACAAGAACGACAAGGGCGCAAATACGGAGGCGGCGATGACATGCATCACTCCGATGCCGACGTGTGTGTATACAGGAGACGACGAAGGCCGCGTTGTAAGTTCCACCCTAACAATCCTCCCCGTCGGACCCTTGCTGATGCATTCTAGTATGAGTGGAATTTCATGAGCAGGGATAGATAGAGTCTAAGCCTCCCAACTAGAACGACGGTTCAGAGTAGTCATCGACACTGCTCGCTATGACTGGCATTTGTGTGGCAAGAGCGTGGTTTTTGTGCTGTATCAATTTGAGTGTTGAGCTGGCATCTTCGTGTTAGAGCTCGACATGAGAGAGCGCGCGTATATACATATATAGCGGGTACTCTGGTTGGATTGTAGGAGCGTCATGGAAAAGATTTGTAGCGTCAATTGCTGGATGGACCTTGGTTGTCCTTATCCTCGGTTCTATCCTCCTCTGCTGTCTCAAACGCCGTAGTTTGTACAATATGTGCTTCCCGCCGTCTCCCACAGTCGTCGTCGTCATCGTCGTTCTTTTCCCACAGACGCGGCGGATTACTCGTCATCGTAGCCGGTCAGCTGTTTCCGGGGTCCGGCCGGGACTACACGGGCTTGGTTAGATTTCCCTCTTCTCGTCGTTGGGTCGAGGCACAGAACGAACCAGGGTAGGTGACGGGAACCGGGGGCGCATCAACGTCGCCGAAGTAGTGTCGGATCGGAGGCACAATGGGCATGGCGACGGGACCGGCAGCGCCGATGATGACGGACCAGAAGAGGGCCGGGCGCTCGCGGGCTGCCCAGCGGCAGTACTTGAGGGGGGTAGACCAGAACAAAGGCGCGGCCGACATGGTGGGCGAGATCCTGCGGCGGAGGAGCAGAGGGTTAGCGGGGAGGCCGGCAGTAGGGGGGTCCGGGAGGGGTTGCGGCGTACTCAATTGAAGGCGAGATGTCGTGGGATTATTGTCGTGGTGTTGATGGTATGGCGACGACTTCATGAAGGCCGCTGTGCACTTGGTCCAATCGCAGGAGCGGAAAAACCAAGCCGCGGGAGTCGGATAATCTGGTGGTAGCTTGAGGGAGCGCTAAGCCATATATGGGCAGCTCAGGTACAGCATGAGGTTGTATTGCAGGCTGAAAATGCCTCTGAAGGAGTCCTAGAGTCGATATAAACTTTCAATCGGGGTCCAGTAGTTATAGCAATGAGCTTTCAATACTTGAGAGTTCTGTACTGGACTGTAATTGGAAAGTAATGTACTTCCAGTGCAATATTTGAGGTACATCAACACCTTGAATCGACCTAGCAAGTGGCATAACAGTGCCCAAACAAGACTAGCCTACCCCGATTTCCTGATGCCTCAAACTCGTACCCCCATGCGGCGCCGCCCCACACGGGCTTGGCAAGGCTACGTATCCCTCAACGCAAGCTCCGACACCAAGCTCGCTTCAAGCTGTCCAAGTTCCACGTCCGCGTCTGCGTTTACAGCGACTTGCTCCCCCGAGACGCAATCGCAACCGCAACCACACCCGCAACCCAAAAAATCTCGCCGCCTTCACCGCAGAAAATTCACAATGCGGTCGCTTGTGAGCCTCGGGCTCCTGCTCTTCACGGCCCTGGTTTCCGCCGCGAGCTCCGCCGGAAACCGTCTGCTGGTTGTGCTGGACACCGTCGAGGAGAAGGATGCGTATTCGTCCTTCTTTGGCGACCTGGCTGGTAAGAAGAATTGGCGGCTGATCGGCTTTTTTCGTTTTGGATCTTGGGGCTGACGGTTTGCGATAGAGCGAGGGTATGAAATCACCTACGAGTCGCCCAAGGGCGACGCCTTGAGCCTGTTTGAGCTTGGTGAGAGGAACTATGATCACCTCATCTTCCTCCCTACCAAGATTAAGGGTTCGTCATCTCCTGCATCCCTTCACCTCCAGCGATTGCGCCGGATACTGTATCAATGATCATGCTGACTGGGTATAGGTCTCGGCCCCAATCTGACCCCCAACATCCTCCTCGACTTCATCAACGCCAAGGGCAACATTCTCTTGACCATGTCCTCAACCCACTCCGTCCCGACCTCACTCGTTTCTCTGCTCGCCGAGCTCGACATTTCGCTGCCCGCTGAGCGAACTGGCTCCGTCGTCGACCACTTCTACTACGACACCGTCTCCGCTGCCGAATCCCACGATGTTCTCGTCCTGGACTCTCCCCAGAACGTCCGACCCGGACTGAAGCAGTACTTCGAGATCCCCGGCTCCGTCCTGTCTGTGCCCCACGCCGTCGGCCACAGCCTGGGCTCTGGTCCCCTCCTCACTCCCATTCTACGAGCTCCCGCCACGGCCTATAGCTACAACCCGAAGGAGCAGGCTGAGGCCGTCGACCCCGAGGATCTCTTCGGCGCCGGACAGCAGTTGGCGCTCGTTTCCGTGATGCAGGCTCTCAACTCGGCGCGCTTCACTATCCTGGGATCAGCCGAGATGCTGCAGGACAAGTGGCTCGAGGCCAAGGTCAGCCGACCCGATGAGAAGGTTCAGTACCCCAGCAACAAGGAGTTCATCACCAGTCTGTCGGCGTGGACCTTCAAGGAGCTGGGTGTGTTGAGGGTCAACAACATTGAGCACAAACTTGAGGGCGACGACGAGATCAACCCCGACCTCTACCGGATCAAGACTGATGTTGTAAGTGTTCATAACGGCTTTTATCCCGTGTTCCCTAGTCCGTGCCTAACTTATGTCACAGGCCTACAGCATCTCCATATCCGAGTACGTCTGGCGCAACTGGGTCCCCTTTAACCTCCCCCAGGGCGACTCTCTCCAGCTCGAGTTCTCGATGCTGTCCCCCTTCGAGCGTCGGGACCTCGTCCCCACGACCGTGAGCAACCGCGCCACTGTCTTCACCACCAACTTCACCCTGCCCGACCAGCATGGCATCTTCAACTTCAAGGTCAACTACAAGCGACCCTTCCTCACCTCAATCGAGGAGAAGAACACCGTCAGCGTGCGCCACATGGCCCACGACGAGTGGCCTCGCAGCTACGTCATTTCGGGCGCTTGGCCCTGGCTCTCGGGCATTGGCGCCACCGTCACTGGCTTCGTGGCTTTCAGCGCCCTGTGGATGTACAGCAAGCCGGTCAAGCAGGCTCCGGCGGGTGCCAAGAAGATTCAATAAAGGGGCTAGGAATTTTGGGAATGTGGAATGTACAATGTTTTTGAGACGCGAGGGGCTCATGGGTGAGCCTTCGTATGTAGACTAAGGGCAAAAAATGGAACGATATAGATGCGCATTTCTCGTCTAAGTATCAATTGGGTTTCTTGTTCATGCACCTGGAAATTCCTGTTCTATTAGTCCCTTTAACGGGCGTTGTGAACAATGAGCCTGACGCATTGTGAATTTAACTAGGTAGATTAATTAAGCTGACTGGTTACCCATCAACTAAACTCCAGCTCTTGATACAAGAAAGTGATGCCCTCAGATTAGCTCTCTTGGGTTCTCATAGACAACTCGCGGCATGGGCGCAACCATCGAAAGGATGGAAGCCACCGCTGCTGGCTGCAAATTTGGCTTTTTGGTCCTGCATCATCACCGGGCGTTTTCTTGTATCTCGAGCTCTTCCTCCAATGTCACCCGCAACCAAGGCTCGAGCCCAGCCTGCTCCGATTGAAAACTATAACGTGAATGAATCACAAGCATCTCGACCCAACAACACACCATCTACGTGTCTCTAGATCGGTGGGGCACACCTAAACTGGAGGCTGTAGAAGGGAAGTTGTGGGCGAGAGACGACTTCTTCGGGTGTTGGGTGTCGGTCATTGCGGCTACGTGAGACTCGACAGGGTTGTGGGGGACAAAAGAAAAGGAAACTCGACCTGCTCAGATCTCTGTTCTTGGGAGGATCACTTTCGCAAAGGGCGATTTCCGAAGACGCCGACCCTGAGGAATCACCATGCTCTTGTGAGCGTTGTCCTCATTGCAGGGAGGGAAAGGAGAGGATCTGGAGGTTAGCAAGACGGAAACAAAGAAAAACTCAACGCCGGACGCCAGACGCCAGACGCCTAACGCCCCGGTAAGTATATTCCCATAAGTATGTTTCCCATAAGTATATTCCCCAAGTAGGTATAGTCCCCACAACCGGAACTCCAAACGCCAACCGAACGCCTTGCGAACAGAGAGGCAAAGTGGAAACAACGCAGAAACAAACAGGCAGAAGGGACATGCAAAAGGGACACGCGAAAAGCAAACTTGATGTTGACGAGAAGTGTTGTCGTTAGGATCCGCTGGGATGCTGGTGGAGACGAAAGCTCAGAAAGAGTAGAATGGTCGTGAGGTGGCAAGTAGAACAACTGTGTACAAGGGTTGTTGAGCGAGCTGAGGTGAACGAGCGAAAGTTGAAGTCCTTGGCAAGAGAGAGGTGGCCGTCGGTAAGATCCACTGGGATGATGAGTAAGGCTGGAGATGCGGAGGAAAGAAGGACGAATGGAGAATTGGTGGTGTCTTCGATCGTTCTCGAGTAGGTTGAGCTGAAGAAGGGCGAGCTATGAGGTGACGAACCGTCGCGATGAGGTCGGAAAGTCCCCGGAGTAGAGCGAAGAAAAAAGACTAAGCAGCATTGTGAGAGAGGGTGAAGCGAAATGTGCTGGCGAGAAGGACTGCTTGTCCTTGAGATGTGGTGATGGTGATGTGTGATGTATGAAGAAGAAAGGAAAGGTCCAGGAGAGCCGAGACGGAAGGAGGGGTTTATCGTCAATCAATACTAGGCAGCAGCAGCAGGAACGGACCGTTGGCAGCTGGCAGAGCTGCATGCGCGAACACTGTATTTATCACCGGTTTTCGGCGACAGTGAATCATGATGGATGGATGAAGTGAAGAGTCGCGACGAAAACGCGTTCGAGTTGGAGAAGGCTGACAGTGCCAAGCCCCACTGTGGCGGATGCCTGTGGCTGAAGCCCGGAGCTCTGCGGCGCTGAGTCCCAACGAGGCTGGGAAAACTTAGGTGTGGCATCCAAACCTCAACTTTTGGCTTGCTGTGCCACGAGTCGACTCCCTTCGCCCAATTCCACCTCGTCAACAGCTGAAACTCCGTCAACATGGTACGAATTGCCCCTGAAGAACCCCATGAACCGCGTGGCTAACCATTCCGTAGGCTCGAAACTCGGAAAAGGCGCAGTCTATGCTGTTTCGCTTCCGCGAAGCCCAAGCAGCTGACCTGGGCATCATCGACGCCGGCCGCACCCGCCGTCCCAAGCTCATCACCGAAGTTGAAACCATACCCGTCTGCGAGAAATGGCGTGGTCAGGTCTTGAAGGAGATCTCGCGTAAGATGTCGCGGATCCAGGAGCCCGTCCTTAGCGACTACCAGATCCGCGATCTCAACGACGAGATTAACAAGCTGATGCGCGAGAAGCACATGTGGGAGGTGCAGATACGGAATCTCGGCGGCCCGAACTACATGCGAGGCGGCGGCAAGATATACGACGAGCAAGGACGTGAGATACCCGGCGGTGGCAAGGGATACCGGTACTTTGGCCGCGCGCGCGACCTGCCCGGCGTCAAGGAGCTCTTTGAGGCGGCGAGGAGCAAGGGGCAGGAAGACAAACCGCTGGAGGACAGCAAGGACATACGGCGCAACGTTGATGCGGCGTACTACGGCTACGCGCCGGACGAGGAGGACGACAAGCTGCTCTCCTACGAGGCCGAGAAGGAGCGTCAGGCCGTGGAGCACATGATGCAGAAGGGGGCAAAGGTGGCGCCCGAAGGCTGGGAACCTCTGCCAGGAGATGCAGGCGATGGAAACACGTGGGAGCTACCAACGCTGGAGGAGGTGCAGGAGGAGTTGATCGAGAGGAGGCGGCGGAAGCTGTTGGAACAGCTGTGAGGGCGTTGCGACAACGGCGATGGGAAAAGCAGCTTTCACGAAAATTTCAACAGCGTGGGCTTGCAGCCATGGGCCTACGGACAGGCTTGTTTGAGGCGGACAAACTGGCTGGGCAACGTACACCGACATGTTGAAGACCTGTCGTGCCGAGGACAAGTCGACTCCCTGCGTGGCCCGTGGCCAAGTTCTTCGACTACGTGGACTTCGAAAGCGCATAGACGGTCTATGCCTACACATACGCCATATTCATGCCATGACGGTGCTTTCAGGTTCGCTCACTTGGCTGGAGCAAGGCAACACAAAGAAGGAAGAGTCGACTGTCTAGGAGGGACACTTGTGTGCGAAAGGAGGTCAAGGTGATTGCTTTCTTGGTATGGCACTACGGATTGGACTGCTGAGCGCTATGTAGCAAGGTTTTGGCGTTTTGGGTTGAATTTACAGGTTGAGCCGGGTTGGCTCCTGATGGCTGTCGCAAGCTGAAACAGTTTCCAAGAGAGAGGCCAACGTGGAGAATACGACGGAAAATCGAGAGACTGGGTGGAGCGATGGCACAATGAATGACGTTGCGGCGGAAGCAAAATTGCCGAGACGCAGGGCTGGTCCTGGGATTCTCGTAGATGGAAGATTTCGATTTCCCCATGTTGATCCCCATTCCACAACTGTCTTGCACGTCGCCATCCAGCCAACGGCCGCCACAAAACCAGCGACCGGGGACAAATGTGGCACACGAGAGTGCGAAAGAACGGCCAGTAGCGGATGAAGATCAACATGGACACGAAGACCAGCGGATTGGGCAGAGGTTTTGGGACCCGATGGCGTTTTATTTTTGGTCTTTTGCGAGCAATCTGGCTGGCAACTGTGCTGGTTGTCTGGACGTCGATCTCATGGGTCGGGTCTGAGAGCAGCGGCCGGGGGTGGTAATTAAGAGGGATCCACCTGGTGATGAAATCGCAATTCGTGAGTGGTCGCGGCAAGGCTGTCAGAGGGAGAAGTAGACGCATGAACCGGGCGGGATTGGACAAGGGTGGGAGGTGGTTGGTTTGTATTTTGGGTTTTCGTTGTATTAAGTCTGGGTATGAGGAACAAGACGGGCACTGTAAGCTTTGCGGTCGTAGGTGAAGAGAAATACTATGTAGACGACCGCTGAGCTAGGCAGAAGAAACTCTCGCCTTGAAGTCTTGGTGTCGTTTCACCTGGAGTGATCGCCGAGGACGATCATCATCCCGCCATGTGACGTGTGGTTACTCCGTAGGTCGGAAGAGGATCCGACTGTGCAGAATCCGAGCAGTACAGTCAGATTTCATCTCAGTCTCGTCATTCCTGGCTGGTCTTATTCCTCTTGGTCTACAGGACAGGGGCTGTTTTAATTCTGCCGTCTCTCGATGTATTGATTCCCCTTTTGACTGGGAATCACTCCAACCGTCCTCATCACGGCGCTGCCGATTCTCTGGATCTTCGGTCCAGCCTTGCCCGTTCGTGCTAGCGACTTGGGTACCTCACCCCTGTCTCTCCTCTGGTCTTCCCCTGGAGTAACTTATCCCTGTCGCTGAGATACCGCTTTGGGCGTGGACGGGCCACCGACTGGAGGACTAACGGGGGGGAGGGTGGCACCGTGACGGTGGGTGCTTAGGTGGGCGGCCCCTTTTGGTCGTCCCAAAGTGTCACTTCTGTCCAACTGTTTTCTTGGGACGAATCCAGGGTCCTGGGTCTTGTCTTGTCCAGCGGTACACCGGATGTAGGCGATGCGGTTGCTGCTTTCGAGGTCCCCTTTTCCCCATGCAAGGTACGAATCGCCCAGCCGGAACCGACTGGGATATCTTCCGTGTAGAGGCTCTCGTGCGGTTTTCGTCCGGTGTTCCTTAGGGGAGCAAGCAAGCATGCACCATGCATCTTGGTGTGTTTATCGTGTCTCGCTTTCCCTCTTTACTTTTCTTCCCCTCCTGTTCTTCGTCGTTGATCGAGACCGACGACAGCGAGCGGGCTGTGAGAGTACTGCCGTCCCTCCTTCGGCATCGCGCCTATCCGCTCTTTTGTTCCAAGGCGCAGCCAGACAGACACTCTCTTTCAGCTTACTTTCTTTCCTTGAGCCAAAAACAGAACCCGCGTAAGGTTTGGCTTGACCACCTTAAACTGTCTGTGGCAGTGGCTGCGGCGGTGTCAACGTTGGTCGTCTGGTTATCGACAGCTCATCCTCACACTCTCTTACTGTTCCTCTCCGGTCTGCGACATTTATTTGGGATCCTTCGCTCCTTGACTCCCCCTCCATTTCCTCATCCAATTCCATCACGCCCGTCGAAAGAGGCTGCGCTTGGAGCCTTTCATCTCGTGGCTCAATCTCGACGACCCCGCGACGGCGCGGTTCCCAGCCCCTGAGGCATCCATCCATCCATCCCAAGGTTCCCGTCTTTAGCAGTTAGCACCCGACCAGCGTCTGCACCGTTCATTCATCCATTCATTATTCATCCTCTCCCCGTGTCGAGACACGTCCATTCGCGAACCGAAACACCACAGAGCTCGAACCGGAAAACCCCGTCATGATCTCAGATCCCACGCATCTCCTTTGCGCCTTTTCGTCCCTTCAGCTTCTTCAACTTCGCTCTCAGCTCTCCCGCTAGTGGGCCTCGCGCACGCGCCACCCACCGCGACAACCACACGATACGCTCCGCTACGATACGCTACCGAACACTACGTACGATTAAATCACCTGGACCCCGGCCATTTGGGCCTCGTGCGCCTGGCGCCCTCCGTTAAACTGGGCCCCCGTTCCCCGGCCTCTTGGGCTATTATAGTCGCAGAGTACTACGTAGAGTCTGGACGAGCCTGGGACGGTTTAGAAGTTAGAACATCTGAAGAAGACGGCCAAGGAAGACACAAGGAACACCAAAGTGGGCTTCACTCGTCCATCGCGAGGCGAGCCCCATCTCTCTTCAACATCCTCTCGAAATGGTTTCCTTCTTCGGCATCAAGCTTGGCGGCGACAAGAAGAAGTCACAGTAAGCACTCTTCCGCTCCCCGTTTCCGTAAATGAAGCCATCTCCTGCTGACCATCCATTGCCTCTAGCGACAAGCATAAGCAACCCTCACAACCCATCCAGCACTTGAAACTCAACGGCCACAGCGACCACATCGACGAAGAGTCGTCAAGAGATTTGCGCCGCCTCACCAACAACTTCTCTCGTCCAACCTTCACTGGCCGTCCCGACACAGCGTCTTCCAACCTCGATCCCACCCAATGGCGCGCCCCGTACATAGGAGGGACAGGCGGCGCCTCCTCCATGGTTGACCTGGCCGCGCCCCGAGCTCCAGGTCTCGGAGCGTCTCGATTCCACTCCTCGGACCTCAATCTCAACACCCGCTTCGCCAATGCCAACGCCAGCCCCACGAGCCTCGTCGTGCCGGGCCCTGTCGGCGGCGCTGTTCCAATCCGACCCGGCACCCCCACGAGACCCGGCACCGCGACTTCGAAGAAGACCGAGTGGGACAATCCGTTCCATGTGCACTTCGGGGGCAAGGACTCAGCAGGCAACACGCCCATCTCACCGTCTGGAGGAAAGAATTCGCTGGAGCAGTTCGAATTCGGCATCGCAGCCGACCACACCCGAGACCCGAGTAACTCAGCCATCAACGGATATCCTTCTCCACCGCCGTCCATTCTCAGCGGCGACCAGCCCTTTTCTCCCCTGAACACAGATGGCCGTCCTTCAAGTAGTCGTCGCAATGCTCCCAGCGCCCTGCGCAACGTCGAAATCACTGGTCCCAAGGCACTGCCCAGCCCAGCCGCATCAGTTCTTCGCACGAGCGAGGAGCGTTGGGATATCCCCGTTATCCGCAACGTCCAGGCCAAGCGGGACACATTGACATTCCACACGCCACGAAGGCAGAGCTTCTCCATGGAAGTGGACGACCTGGACAAGGGCAAGACGACACCAATGGTGGAGGGGTTTGCAGGCAACTTCACTGCCTTTGATTTCGGCGAGGGTGTAAGGAGAGGGAGCGTAGACAAGCGCAGCTTGGAGGCCCCCAGTATCGACAACATCAGCCCGACAGACACAAGAAAGCCGCGGCCTATTGGAAACAGGACTGCCAGTCCCCTGCGGTCGATGCAGTCGAGTCCTTCGTTGTCAGGGGATGAGCCGAGATCGACGAGGGCGCGAAACACCAGCGACGCTCCCTCTGCATTGTCATCGACTCACGAGTCCAGTCGACTCTCGCCGATACCCCCAGCTCAACCAGTCCAGCACCAACCACTCGAACTTCTTGCTCACCAGCTGCCAGCACCAACGCCTCCTCCTACGACCCCCATTCCAGCGCCCCCCAAAACCACCAACGTTCGATCAAACCACGCCCCTCCAGCTGCCGCCTACGGCGTACACCCGGGTTACATGTCCCGCCCTCTGGATCCTCCGCCCCGCGGTTTCCGGCCCCGTGTTGACTCGGACTCCCGCCACCGGCCGCCCACCGGCTTGCGTGTCCCGCCGCCTCTGGTCGATCGGTCAGCTGGTGGAAGTATCAGCAGTCTCAACAGTGTTCCCGGCAACCTTCGCAGCCCTTATGGCCCTCCCCTAGAGGAGGGCAACTACACACGCGCTGAGCGTTCACCGCGGCCGCCCCCTGAAGCTCGCGCCAATAGTCCTTTTACACGTCCGGTTCCTGAGGGTGACTTTCCCGTCCAGAAGGGACTTCCTCGTGGACGTCGACCCCCTGCTCTAGACGGCTCTTCACCAGAGCCTGGTGGTTTGGGACCTAGGAAGCAGCAGCGCCAGCGACCTGCGTATCCTCCTCCCAAGGCTCAACCATTGCCTACGTCGGAATCAAGGCCCAAGAACAGCACCGAAGACCACTACTCGCTTCCTAACTGGGATGACTTTGATCGCTCCTCCCCACATCGATCTGCAATGATTGCGCCTCTCTCTCCCTTCCACACTGATTCTCATCTTCCTCACACTCCCCCTGCCGACGAAGCCACAAGCCCCCGCTATCTTCCATACACCTCTTCTCCCATCTCCCCGAAACCCCCGAGTCTCCCCTCGCCCTCTTTCTCTTCGCTCCAAAAATCCATTTCAAGTTCCAGCGAGAACCTCGCCAAAAGCTTCGAGTTGGCTGAGAGCACCACCACCAGCAGTACCAACGATTATCCCAACTACCCTCGAAACAGACCGCTGATTTCTCCCGTTATGGTCGACTTCACCCGCCCCATGAGCCCTGGCAACACCCGTGTGGAAGCCAAGAAGGCGCCTCCCCGTCCGAACCCCATTACTCTCCCTCCACCCAAGGGCCCGGAGCGGGACAAGAGCCGGACGCCAACGGCCGCTGTGGACCCGTTCAATCCCGGGTTCATCTGACCGACCTCAACACGATCAATGACAAAGGGGAAGTGGCGAGAAGAGTTGGATGAGTTCCTTTAATGACAAGATGTGGACATGCTTTTTTTTTGGCTAAAATATCTGTTGTGGTCGTTTATGTGAGTTACTCCGCCGGACGAAGCGTATGTCATGCTACACAGCGTTGGATTTTTTTTTTCTTTGTATATAAGTGCTGTCAAGGCAAATTTAGTGATAATGTATATGGGAAGGTATTGATACCGGTTCTTGGCTAGGTTGCCAGACGACACTCGTTGGAATTCTTTATTTGGACAGCTGGATTATGATCTGGAAGTTGGATTTTCCTTTCCCCTCACTCTACCTGCCTGCTTGTTTTTTTTCCTGTGAAAACGCCGTGGTGATGCAAGTCCCTCGCTCCCGGAATAAGTACAAATGCCGTCTCATATCTATCAACACACTGAACAGTACAGCGCCGAGCTCCCACACCAATAAACTCCCCACAAGCCCCCTACCTCGCTAAGCCCGCCTAGTCTAGGAAACGCTTCAGGTTGCCGCCAATGTGCTTCAGGTCGAGCAAGAACGAGTCGTGGCCGAACAGGCTCATCTCCTCGCTCAGCTCCATGTGCGTAACGTTGCGGTTGCCGGCGAGACGGACGGCCTCGGCGACTTCGCGCTGCTGCCAGGCGGGGAACAGGATGTCGCTGGCTACACCCATGACGAGCGTCGGGGTGTCGCGCAGCGGGGCGAGGCCGAGGATCAGGTCCTCGGGTGGGTGAGAGGAGCCCGGGATGGGGGTGTCCATGTCGTTGATCTGCGACCCGGGCTGCTCCTCGTACGGCTGCGCGGGGAGAGTTAGACTGCAGGCGGCTTCGGGGATGGTTGATGCCAGGCCGGAGGCGAGTTGGTGCTGGCGCTCGTCACGGCGCTCGTGCATCGCGAGTTGGCTCTCGCGGCCGAGGTCGAAGAGGTCCATGGCCTTGCTGACGTAGAGCAGACTGTTGGGATCGTGGTTGAGGCACCACTTCTCGCCGGCGTGGTCCAGGTACGTCTCGACGAGGAAGTCCGGGCACAGCGCCGGGGGTTTGCTCGGGTCCGCGCGGCGGCGGCCGAAGCGCTGCTCCCACTCGGGACCGGAGCGGTAGGTGACGGTGGCGATCTCGCGGGCGAGCTTCATGCCGGCGTGGGGCGGGACCTTGCCGTAGTAGAAGCCGCGGTTCCAGTTGGGGTCCATCATGAGAACCTGGCGCTGGGTGTGTCGCATGGCGATGCTGTAGGGATGGCTGCGGGCACAGCCGCTGATGGAGACGATGCGGCCGACGCGCGAGGGGAAGAGCACGCCGGCGACGAGGGATTGCATGCCGCCCATGCTGGAGCCGACGCTGGCGTACAGCTTGTCGATGCTGAGGGAGTCGAGGAGGCGGAACTGGGCGCGGACCATGTCCTGCATGGTCAGGATCGGGAACCGCGTGGCGTAGCGCTCGCCGTTGCCGGGATCGATGCTGCTGGGGCCCGTGGAGCCGTAGCACCCGCCGATGACATTGGTGCAGATGACGTGGTACTTGTCCGTGTCGAGCGGGCGGCCGGGGCCGATGAACTTCTCCCACCACCCGGGCTTGGGGTTGGTCTCGGTGGAGTGGGCGTGCGACGAGGCCGAGAGGCCGGTGTGGAGGAGGATGGCGTTGGACTTGTCGGCGTTGATGGCGCCCCACGTCTCGTAGGCGACGTTGAACTCGGGTAGGATGCCGCCCCAGTCGAGGAGCAGGGAGTCTTTGCAGTGGTAGTTGAGCGTCGCGCCGGAGGTGTACGAGGGTTCCGGACCGCTGGAGTCGCTGTTGGTGGCGTCGCTGGTGGTAGTCGTGCCAGCCCCGAGCTTCGCGGTGCGGGTTTCGAGGGCGTCAAGACAGGGGAACGACATGGCCGGGTTTGAAGCGACGCCTGAGGCCCAGGCCGACGAGGAGTGAAGCTGGCGAGAGCCATTGACCCGGAGATTCTGTCGCTGCGCTTCGACGAGGCACGGGCGAGGGCCGTTGAGAGCGGCGCTCCGTAGACGGCGTCCCGTCGCGGCGATGGCGCGGGAGGACCTCATAGCGACGTGGAAGACTGGGGGACAAGGGATATAGGAGAAGGAGAAGAAGAGGAAGGACACGAACAATGAGAATAGGGTGTCATGGCTTAACAATCCAGATGTTTGTCATCGTTGCGCTGCAGAGCATCGGCTCCCCAGCGCACAACGCCGACGCCGCACCCGGCTTCATACTACAAAGGTGGAGAAGATTTTGGATGCCGGCAGCCGGCGCGCATGGCGCAATTTCACGTGCGATAAGGAATGATGCAATGGTATCGATAAGATCCCGTGCGATAAGAGAGCACCGCTACCGCGATATTTAGGGTACGTGCATAAGGACCTTTGGAGAGCTTAGGTCACAGGTGACGTCAGACGTCAGGCGTTCATGGCCACCATCATCGATAGCTTGTTCTCACCACTGCCTAGAAAACCGTAAAGTGCTGCCTCCAAGTTTCGGTACGAACGCGTCATCTTTATCCAAGAACTGAACCCACATCCCTGATAACAAAAAAGACTCCCATCTGAATCTTACCCCTTAGCACATGCTGCTACTTTATCTCTCCTTGTTCTTCATCAGTGTCATCATCATGGCCAACATCCTCCCCCGCTCCGTGATCCGCACCATGCAAGGACTTGAGCCCCAGGGCGGCGCTCGGAGACGCAACGAGAACCCGGCCGACGGCGCCGAGAAGAAAGACAACGCCCCCAGCTCCGACTCCAGCTCCCAGAAGAAGAAAACCGACGGCCCCAGCAACAGCGCCGAGGAAAGAGACGATGGTCCCAGCGACGCCGAAGGTACCTACAAACCTACGCCCATCGACGTAGTCGTTGTCAGGGTCATGCTTACGCGGGGCATCAAGCTACCCCCAGACGTCGTTGACATGGTGTTCGACCACGCCGAGTATTGGCCTCACTCGAGCAACGAGATTGACTTTATGGCCGAGCACCACGACCGTTTGCGGGTCCAGGGCACGAGTCCCAACCACGACAAGTTTCTAGTGAGTGGCAGAACCAAGCAGGCATCGCATCGTGGCTTTACTGACATTACGCAGCTCCGCTCATACCCTGTGGGGTTGACGGGACTTCCTGACAAGAAGGACCTCGCTGAGGAACTGGCCTGGGATACGAATGAGGCCAAGCCACAACCTCTGGGCAGGGAACATGACGCCCAATTCTTTGAGAAGCTGCCCAATTATCCAACTCCCAAGCTGGTCAGCCCAGTCCGCAAGATTGTCTTTTCCATTCGCAGTGCAGATCAGGGGTGGGGAGGTGAGCGTGGGAATCGGGGGACATACAAAGGGTCGTCGACATGGTTCGAGGCTGGTTTAGAGCGATTCGACGCCGACCAAGCCTGTAAGTTGCTCCTCTGATTTCGATATGACGAATTGTACTGACGGTGTAAGGCGATTCCCAATGTACTTACGATGTGCGTTATCAATCACCCTCGTCTAAAGCATCACCACTACCCGTCTGCGCTCTCCGCCCCTTACATCCAACCCTCGAGGCCGATCTCGAACATGAGGGCAAGCTCAAGTACCATCATCCCCTCACGCACAACGACAATTACGAGATCCAACGCAACAAGACCGCAACAAGGGCATACCAGGATCACGTGGTGACGTGGTCGTATTCAGACAACATTAAGAGCACGTCGCAAGCGGCCATGGAGATAGACGAGGAGCAGGGCAGGGGACGGGGGACCCTGGATGGATCCTTCGTCAGGGACTTGAAGCTGGGTGATGTGGTTACGATTTGGGCGAAGGCGAGGTATGCGGGTTGGAGTAACAATATCGAAAAGGTCAAGGTGGAGGTCTACTGGGCAGTTTGAATTGGAGCGTGCGTATGATTTTAGTTTGGCTCCTAAACGTTGGATCTTTTTATTCAATCTTACCAAGTTGAAACTTGAAGAAGGAATTGCCAACGGCTTCTATTAAAAGGGGCTAAAATGCCAATGCTCGCATTAAGGCCCACGGCTTTGAGGTGCAGAACACGAAACCGCTCACACGCACAGTCTTCTGTCTGAACCAATGCGCAATCAAGTATACAACAATCATATAACTAACGTGGAGTTGCCTCCAATATCTCCAATGAAATAAAATTTAATGTACATCCCTCGTCCCATCAGTTCCCCTTGACTCGTTTATCATCAATCAATCCCCATGTCCAGTCTAACAGACAGCCTCAAGCCCATCCCCCGTCAACGAAATCAGTGTGATCTCTCTCATTAAGCGAGAGCAGCTCCCTCCTGGGGCTGAATTTCAATCTTGTTGCCGTCAGGGTCGTTGACGAAAATCAGCGGCTTGTTGAAGGGAATCAGGACGCTCAGGATGAAGTCCAACTCCTCCTTGCTCAGCTGCACAACGGCATCGGGAGAGAGACTGGTGGCGGTGGCAATGTCGCTCGGCAGGAAGAGGTTCTGGTCGTACGACTTGATGATCTCGACGGAGTCACCGTAGGCCTCGAGGCGGGCCTGCGTGGCCTTGATGTCGGGCACCACCATGCCGATGTGGCCGAAGGTGTTGGGGATCTTGGTCGACGCGGGGAGATCGTTGACGGGGATGTCGACGTGAACGAGCTCGAGGAGGCCCTCGGCGTTGTTCTTCTCCCGGTTGAGCTCGTCGGAGGTCTGGTAGCCGGTGCCGTTCTTGCCGCCGTGGCTGTGGCCGAGGTAGGTGATGGAGTAGTGCTCGGAGACGTGGAGGGTGAGGATCTTGCGCAGGCCGAAGATCTCGGTGTAGAAGTTGACGCTCTCGGTGAGGTTCTTGACGTTGAGGCAGAGGTGGTTGATGAAGTAGCCGGTAGTGGCCGGGTCGGATGCCGCGTCGCTCCCGAGCTCCGGGTACGGGAACTCCATTGTCTCGTTGGCTGGCATGGGCGTGACGCATCCTGACGAGATGGAGATGAAGTGGCTGGCGAACAGAAGGGCGGTTGCCGCGAGAGAGCTAGAGGAGATCTGAACCATGGTGGAAGATATTGGTGGAGCGTGTAAGTGTAAGTGTCGAAAGGTGAATGGGTTCCGGGGAAGAATGAATCGATGATGAGGAGACTGGTATAATCAAACGACGTAGAGGTCAACCCAGCATCTTTATACAAGCTGGAAGCACTGTCAAGCATGATGTCAAGTGAGGCACAGTCCCCCGTTCCAACTTACAACATGCAGACCCGCGATCTCCTCGCCGTCTCGCTCGCAATCCGCCACTCGGCACTCCGCGGGCACCGCCCAAACCCAGCCTCGCCATTCCAAATAGACTAAACGAAATTGAGGCGGTGTCGGAGATCCAGCGGTCTGTTGATTCACTGGCCAGTCCATGAATGCCATGGAATCCTTCACTGGGGTGTTCTGGGGGAGACGATCCTTCGCGGCACCCGCCAAGGCATACTCCACACTTTCGACGCAGCGCCAAACTAGAGATTTAAGGCTGGGATTCATGATGGGAGCGTTGGCAATCTCGGACCCGAGTTGCGTTTGAGCATCTAGATTAGTGATGATGCAATGGCATCCTTTGAATTGTTCGGACCCGAGGCCTTCCCGGCAGATGGTACGATTCGCCCACCGCCAAGCACACGGGCGTTTGAACCTTCGATGGGTTATCCGGGAGCGCTGCTTTGATGTAAAGTGACGGGGGCAGAAATCAAAACTTGGGACGAGCTGACGATCCTTGGGGCGTAGCGGCGTGTATTCGTCCAGATACAGTTAGGTGCCCCGGTCCACTGGGAGGGAGATCTTGGTTCTTGGGTGGGTTTTGTCAGAGTGTCCAAAGCCTGTACGACGTATCTCGTTGCAGGGGGTGTTTACTGGGAAGACGAGATCGTGGAGGCCGAGCCGGGGTCCCGAGCCGGCGAAGACGCGAAGGCCGAGGACGACGCGCCGAGCGTTGACGCCGAGAGGATTGACGCCTGGTTAGATCTTGACATTAAGTGATAAACACCGGTGTTTAATGAAGATTCGGGCATATATTTTCGGGTATATAGGATTAGAATATCACGTAACTGTTTCAGTCAATTCGTCTCTCATTTGTCAAATTTATACACTATTGGTGTTCGTAGAGTTTCCTTCAAGTGTTGTTGCTAAGTGAGGCGCTGGTTACGAGGCACCTCCCAAGCAAACAAACGTCAGCATAGATAATCAAAGAAAATGTCGTCATTATTGTCGTACAACCCGAATTAACTATTATCTGGTTACCATCTTAAAAACTTACAGTGCTGACCACCTCGCATGCACATGGGCGCAGGATTCTGCATTTTTGGTTGGGGCTGAGTCTGGAATGTTTATTTCGACGACAGTCTCAGCGTGCGTCAAGCTTCATGATTCGTCATCCCTCATCATCGTCCATGACGCACACACGCACACACACATCTTAACCGCAACATGAAATCAAGCGCACTCTTCAGTGTCTTCACAAGAACCTCGAGCCTCTTCTCCGCATCGCTTCATCCATCCGCTCTCTGGCAACGTCCCCTTTCGCTGGCTCGCGCAATGTCCACCACCACCACCACGCTCTCGTCGCACAACATCCCTCTCAGCCTACCTGATGGACTCTCGCAGGACCAGCTCCTGGGCTTCAGACCCTTCAATGTCAGATACACTTACCTTTGAGCGCATCTGCATGGAAAGAACCCGCAAGCTGACCCCTGGCAGAACTGGATCGACACCTTGACCAACTCGCTGCGCCTCCAGTCCAGCGCGTCTCACCCCTTCCACGCAGATCCATATGCCCTCCGCTCCGTCACGATTCAGTCATTTGATCGCTTCGACGGCGGCCGTCTCGGCTTCGTCAAGCTCGCTGCCACCGTCTCCAACTCGGGTGGCGAGTCCTTGCCCGCCATCGCCCTCCTCCGCGGCCCCAGCGTCGCCATGCTGGTGATGCTCATCCCCGATGATGCGCCGCCCGACTCGGACGAGCGCTACGTGGTCCTGACCGTCCAGCCCCGTATCGCAGCTGGAAGCCTGGGCTTCGTTGAGCTGCCGGCTGGTATGGTCGACGACGAGGGCAGCTTCAAGGGCGCCGCGGCCAAGGAGATGCAGGAGGAGCTGGGAGTGGCAATCCACGAGGACGAACTGACTTGTCTCAGCGAGCTTGCCGCCCCAGAAGACGAATCTGGTAGCGAAGGCCTAGCCAGGGCCATGTTCCCCAGCGCGGGTGGTTGCGACGAGCACATCACCATCTTCAGCTATGAGCGACGCATCTCACGGGACCAGCTACGCGAGTGGAGCGGGCGTCTTACGGGCCTAAGATCGCATGGGGAGAAGATTACTCTAAAGGTGGTTCCTATGAAGGATGTCTGGAAGGCTGGCGCTCGCGACGCAAAGTGTCTCGCTGCCTTGGCTCTCTGGCAGGGACTCCAGCAGGAAAAGAAGCTGTCATCGGCCTAACCGCGATCCGTCTACTTGGTCTAATCAAACCCATCTCTAGTTTTCGGGCTCTAAATCTACAACTTCAACCGCTGGGCAATTAGGATTCCCTCCGCAAACGTCCCAACGCGCGCGTCGATGGCGCAGCCTTCCGCCTCGAGCCTCTTGCACTCGTCCCACAGCTTTCCCAGCGGCACGGTGAAGACTTCGATGAACTCGTTCTCCTCCAGCTCGGGCTTCGGGTTCTGGTTCGCCGGCAGCGACATGTCAATGGACACGTGCACCATGCGCAGGTTCGTGTTGCAGAAGCCCGGGTCGTTGTACATGATGGGCGACGACTCCGTCACCACGCCCACGTAGCCCGTCTCCTCCCTCAGCTCGCGCACCGCCGCCTGCTCGGCCGTCTCGCCGGCGTCAACCAGGCCCGCGGGCACCTCGATTGTGATCTTGTCGATGGGCGGTCGGTACTGCTTCTGGAGGATGATTTCCTTGCCCGTGGGCTTGTCGAGGATAGCGAGGATGCCGACGCCGTCGATGTCGCCGTCCTTGGGGCGGGTGCGGCGCTCTGCGGACTCCCATGTTCGGGCGGCGCCGTTAGGGTCTTGGTAGGAGATCCTAGAGGAGAGCAGAGTGAGTTAGCAAGCGTGGACGACAAGGCCCAAGGGAGAACGGAGGTATGTTTGCTTACTTGACCAGCTTGGTCCATCGAGCCTCCTCCTCTGTCTGGGATTGGGTTTAGTTGGAACCCGAGGTAATTAAAAACATGCAACATGAATCACGTACCAATGGCCCCGTGGAGAGAATCTTTGCATCCGAAATCGACATGATTGCAGTCTATCGATGTTGCTTGAAGTGGAGTGGGAGGCTCAGTCGCGGAGAGCAACTGAGGACAAATACCCCGCCAAAGCTCGGTGAGGAGGGGCAGCTGACTACGTCACAGAGCTGAATACCCTAGAGCTAGGATCGAAGAGACTGGAATATTAGACCTATCATCTCTATTTCCGTCTAGTTGAGATGATGTATTTACTCTTAAGTTAATTGGGTGCCTTTTTTAAACTCATATCATTGCTTGTTGTACTATCATAAATGCTATCGGTGGTTCATGACAACTTGAACTATTCGGAAGCGTTTGATAAATTGGGCGCTTATCAAGCCTACCACGTCCTGGGCCCAAACGTCTCTCCTTCTCCAACCGTCTTCAACACAGCAGCATAACTCGCATCCATGGTGTTGTATACATCCACGTTTCCCCACCACTGCGGAATCGTCACGCCAGGAAAGGTAATCGCAAAGAAGACAATGATGGTGCTGATGATCAAGCCCGCATCCAATGCCGCCGCCGTGGTGTAAGCGTACGTGTTCCACCAGCCATTCCACTTGGTCCGGATCCATTTGTTGACGATGAGACCCACGATGGCCCATGTCGAGAAACTCAGCGGCGTCGCCGGAGGAAGCCATCCCATGGCGCCCAGCATGACGGGCCCGTGGAAGTGGCGGAAGAAGGAGAACTTGAGCACCTTGGTGAGGACATACAGCACAATGGGAAGCGCAGCACCGATGAGCCAGAACCAGTTGAAGGCCGAATACATGCCGCCTTCGCCAAACATGCGGCGCGGGCCGATCACGCCCCAGACGATGCTGGACGAGAAGAAGGCCCGGCCGTTGGGGCAGGTGAAGTGGTCTTTCTGCTCGTTGTCGCAGATGTCGTCGATGTTGCCCAGCGTCCAGTTCATCACGGCGATCTGCACAAACGACGCCCAGATGGTGGCTGCGACCTGGCACGAGAAGGTGACCCGAGGCGGCACCTTCATGTAGTGCGCCATCTTCAGATCGGCGCTGTACGTCTGCGCCTGGCCGAGCGTGATTGTGCTGTAGACCTTGAAGATCATGATGCCGATGGGCCGTCCAGGGATCATGAATCCAGCGAGGAACGGCGAGATGACGTTCAGACTGAGTAGGATGTTGGAGACGGCGAGAATCATGGTCGTCGGGATGATGAAGACGAGCGCAATCAAGATGGCGACGAAGAAAGCCCACCACGGCAGCTGGGAGCCATAGCCCTCCGTCGTGGCAAAGCCCAGCCCGATGGACACAAGGAACAGCGCGAGATACCACCAGTCGGGCGCTTCGACGTAGTTCCTCATCAGCTTCATGTGGATGTCTGGCTCCTGGTTGCGAGCCGCCCGGAACCGGTACCAGACCTCCTTGCCGTGGTACAGTCCAATGTGGACAAAGGCCGCAGTGAGGGCCGCAAACGAGAGGCCGTAGTTCAGCGCCAGCGTGGGCGATAGGAAGAGCGGCGAATACTCCTTGTACTTCTGGGTGTCGAAGGTAAAGCCATCACCAAGGATCTTACTAACGTTGTAGTACCCCTGGGTGTTGTCGTATGTCTGCGACGTGACGACGGGGAGGTACTCGGAGTAGAGGGCGCCCGAGTATACGATCCCGATGGAAGAGAGGATGACGAAGAAGACGAGGCCGATGAGGGTGTTGACGTGGGAGTTTGTGGGGGCCAGGATGGGGTCTTGCAAGTAGGCCGTCACGTAGGTCCAGTCAAACGTGATGGGGATCAAAGAGAGTCCTGTGAAGCCACCGAAGAGCTGATTCACGACGACGTTATTCGGCTTGATCCAGGTTGCAAACGCAAACACCGAAAGCCCCTGCCACAGCACAGCCGGGATCCAGTAGTAGCAGAACATGCCAGCCGTGACGATGGCGAACCAACGGTACCGGCTGATGAGCCACCCGTTGGAGTGGACGCCATCGCTTTTGCTCCTGTCGTGCAAGGCGTAGAAGAGCGACGTGTTGGCGAACTGGCTCGGCCACATCATGGCAGCGGGCCAGATGAGGAAGCGCCGGAACAGACCCGCCAGGGAGATGCCGATGAGCTGCGAGCTGAGGGTGAAGAGCAGCGCGAAGCCCCAGCCCAGGTTGAGGTTGTAGAAGGGCTTGCCCTGCAGCGCCAGCAGCGCGTTGGTGCTGTACGTGTAGCTGATGGACACGTTGGACATGAGTGTCACGACGACGTGCTCCTTGATGGTGAAGGGGCCCGGGTTGAGCGTCCAGCGCATGCCGAAGGTGTTGAAGACTCGCGTGGGCATGATTCGTGCCCAGAAGCAGCCGAGGGGGTAGACGAGGAGCTGGACAACGAGGGCAGGGAAGTTGATGGCCGGGCTCCTACAGCGAGGGGTAAGTATTGTATCTTGACTCGTGATAGGGACGTTTTACCTCATGCTCAGGAACATGTTGAGCGCAGCGCCGAGGGTGACGAAGAACATGCCCAGGACCCAGGCCCTCACCGTGTTGGCGACTTCCTTGTTATCCGTGTTGCGAACGGCAGCCCGGACCTCCTCATACGGCGAGTCTTCAGAAAAGAGACCGTCCGGTTGTGTGATCTCGGTGGCATCGAAGTCTGCAGGATTCTTCCCGTCGCCTTTGGAGTCCCGGGGGCTGGGCGTGGCTTCAATAGGTGTTGAGCCCTTCTCGGGAACCTCAACTGACTCGACCGAGACTCTCTCTACGGCCTCGTGGGATCTAAACGGGTTCTTCATGTTGAACAAGGTTTGATATGGGACGACATTCACACGAGCGAGGGAGGTCTAGTTGCTACGGATGAGGGGACTCCCAACGGTTAAGTACACGGCCTCACCGCACGCACGACGAAGACTACACGAGACAAGCTTGATTAACATGGTTCGTCTCTGCGTACAAAAACCTCCAAATCCTATCAATTGGTTGATAGGGGCGACCACCCGTAACGTTGTTCGAGGCGGGATGTGGGAGGGTTGCAATCAACAATGGGCCCTTCGCGATAGGATCATGAGACACAACCACCCTGTCCCCGACTAACCCCCAGCCGGCGCAAACCTTCGGAATCAATTGAGTACCCGGCACGCGGTTCGCGACGTCCTTCATCCGCACCCGCGGCGCAACGCGAAGCCACAACCGGAATATGATGGACGGCCGTGGTGAGGGGAAGCCTGGCGACTTACAAAAGAACCCTGTCGTCGCAATCAAGGTCCCGTATCTGCCAGCCGAAAGGGGCATGTTCGGTTGAGGCCCCCACAGATAAGCGACGCAGAACTGATGCTATTCTCGCAGCACGGGTGCTGAAGCTCGACTGGACGGGACATGTTTTACGAGCCATGGGGGTGCGTGGCGGCGGGAACAGGCCGGACGGAAGCTCGAATGTCGGGAGAGGCTTCCGACCCGTCGGAGTGGCGTCTGGGGAAGACTCCACATCGGAGGTATTGTTGATAGCGTATGGAGATAGGCAAACTTGGTGCGTTATCATGTAGGACGTCGGTGTAAGTAGGAGGTCGTGGATTGTTGGAGCCAGCTATCCTTGTTGTTTAGAGAACGTGGTAGATAGCCGTGTAAGTGACACTGGACCTTGTTTTGAAGCCAAGAGAACGTGTATGATCTGTCTAATATATCCAAGTATATGTACAAAAGGGGAGACTCTCTTCCACTTGAAGGTTGCGCCAGTTGACTGTCCTACCAGTTGGCGCGACGCATCTTGTGGGAAGTCAAGCATCTAGCCTTGTTAGCAGCACCACTGACCTGCACTGGCGTTCCAATCTCGGTTGACTCGTCGATGCTGCAGACCTTCTGGCACGAAGCCTGGTCGGCAGCGCCGTACAGGATCTCGATCCACTGGATCTGCTGGTACGCAACACCGCCCACGGGCATCGTGCCAGTCCAGTCCTTGCCGTTGCTCCAGGCGTTGAACATCAGCGCCGCAGGGTCCTTGGGCACCTGGAACGAGTTGACGGCCGTCTCGTGGCCGTCGACGCTCCACACGGTCTGGTCGGGCGTCCAGTCCAGACGGTGCGTGGCCCACTGCGACCACTTGAGCCCGTCCTTGAGCGTCACCGTCTCCGAGGCGCCCTCGACCTCGCCGCCCTCGTCCGTGTACGACGGCTGGTTGGTGTAGTGGATGACGTTGTCGGCGTCGTTGGTCAGCACCTCGATGTCGGCCTCCTGGACGTCGGCGAGCTGCTCGGCGCCGCGGTACGTGAACATGGCGGTGCAGGCGCCCTCGGAGCCGACGGTGCGGGCGAACATGCGCATCGACGCGTACTGCACCTGCTCGATGGTCTCGAACTCGGCGGCCGACTGGAAGCCGTCGTGGCGGGCGGTGCGCATGCTCACGAAGGTGTCGCTGGCGGGGACGTCGTCGGTGTTGTCCTGGATGTAGACGTTGTTGAACGAGTTCTGCATGGGGAAGTCCGGGTCCTCGTTGGACCACTGCTGCAGGCCCCAGGTCTGGCCGAACTCGGACTCGTAGTTGAAGTAGGCGCTGGTGAAGTCGGCGTTGGCGTTGCCATCAAGGCTGTCGATGAGGTCGGGGATGCCGGCGTACTGCGACAGCGAGCGGAAGTCGAAGAACATGTGCTTGGCGTAGTAGGTCGGCTTGGTCCCGTTGCTGAGATAGCAGTCGCAGTCGCTGGCGGACGCTGCGAAGACGACCGGCGCTGCAGCGAGAAGAGAAGCAAGAAGTGTCTTGGAAGAATACATGATGAACAACAACTCAGTTGATGGAATGAATGAGTAAGTGAACGAATGAATGAATGGATGGCTTGGTCTACATCTCTATTAGCATCGAGGACGTTCCGGCTTATATGTAGCTATCCTCGTTGGGGTGAGCATCCTTTCTTTCCCCTTCCTATTAAACTTGATGATTGGTTCGAAGGTTACCCATGCTGCTGGGAGCATGCGCCAAGAGGATGGATGGCATGTGGGGATGGTCGAGGAGCATCCGCGGTGGGTAGATGGATGAGGCGAAGCAAAACATCACGCTTAGTAGTGGTTCCCGAGCAAAACGGCCCAGGATGAGGTTTGGTCACGGAGAGAGAGGTCCGCCAGTAAGCATATAATGGACAGGCAGACGAGGAAGAACCGGGATAGGCCCGACTCGCATCTTCCCAAAACTACACAGCCCACAGCCTGGGGAATTCTACGGCCCCTGCCGTGTGGGTTGAGGATCGGATCACCGTAAGGGGGGCGCGTAGTCTTCGTGGTTTGCGAAACACTAGCTTGAGGCTGAAGCCTGGCAGGGCGCGAAGGAAACGTTACAGATCGGATCGGTCGAGATTTGCATGCGGGATTCTTCCATGTCAGAGAGGAGCTGAGGGATGAAGGAGGAGGAGTTTTGTCGGCCCACTGCGGGTTGTGGATGTCATGTAAGCTTCATTTCTTTCTGGTCTACTTGCGGCACACAGGATGCTGGACTCGTTGATAACTCTAAGTGTATGCCGATAATTTCTTCAATATTTGCTCTGTGAATTTATTAAACTAACCTCACAAGATGTTATATTCTTAGTCCCCTAAGTTGGAGTTGAGATCACATGGTTAGAAGTGATGGATTCGCCGACTCTATTATCCTCGGTGACCAGGTTCGACGAGCTATGGGCCAAAACAAGCAAGAGGGTAAGAATTCAGTGGTATTAATCAAGTAAGCCGAGGATGTGGACAGTGGGATTTCAACAAACCAGCTTCAATCTAAACCCTGCTAATCTTACGCCTGCTCCTCCGTGCTTTGCAGTGGTTCTACATACGATCAAGTGATGCATCGTGAGACATGAAACCGCAGGATTCGATCTCGGCTTGTTAACAGCGCCACAACTGAGTCCTTGGAGTACGAAGCCTGCACTAGGGAATTAACCTTGATTTGCAGACCCGGAAGCGCTAGGGTCGATGTTTGCAGAATGCAAGGGGCTCGGCGTGTCGCAGGTCTTTCACAGCCACCACCAAAGACCCTGGTCGTGGCCCGAGATCAATGATGGAGCCTTAATTGTGTGCCATCCTTTGGCGGGACCTTCTTCCGCCGACCGAAGCTCCGTCCTGGCGGGTAAGGCCGCCGGTAGCAGACGGCCCCGGGGCTACCGGAGCCCGGAGCTGGGCCATGCCGGAGGTACTGAGAGTCCGGTCCGGCTCGGGTTGGGCAGACTCCTCAGTAGGTAACGCAGACAGTGCGGATGACCGGAGTCTCGGATCAAGATATCTGGTTGGACGAACAATACCCCGCGGTTGACGGTGGCTTTTCAGCCGTTTCTGTCCCGCCATGGCGTTCCTATTGTCTCAGTGAACCTCTCCTCGCCGGCGTATCGTGTGGCATCCACGTGCTGCTGCCTTGCCGTTTACGCGGCCTATTGTTGTTGGTCGTCAAGGATGCAGCAGCCATCGTCGACGTCATCTTTCTCTCCAGCACATCACCATTCATAAATGCGGTCAGCAATCTCTTCCCAGGTCTGATTGCCTTGCAGCGGTTTACCACGTCACGGCCTCGTCAGCCACGAGGACGGTTGACAACCCAGTCGAGAATTTCCCTCTGGAATTAGGCGTGAAGCTGTGAATTGATGGGATATTTTGTAAGCGACGAGGTGCAAGCGAACTGTGCGATTGCGCGTCTCGGCTGCTTTGAGCATAGGGCTGCGAGATGCCTGAAGTGAGGCCGGATCCACTGTGCAGTCGCTGACGTGTGGGTTTTCCATTTCGGGGAGGTCGGTATCGTTCAACTGTCTCAGTGCTGATAGCGTCCCTCTTTGTTTCATCCCGCCCTGCTTCTTCACCAACCTTGCTTTTCGAGGCGCGTCTCTCTTTTTAAGGACCCGTCCATCCGTTCGTTTTTTCTTTTTCATCTCCCCGTAATGCCATGTTCCCGGATTTTCCAATCGCCTTTTAATTGATCATCCGGGGCGCTGAATTTGTTCAATTCTCCCTCATTATCCAGCCATGTCGCGCAGTGACTCGCGACATGACGGTCCGACGATGGACTTGGACGTCGAGAGCGACACCGGTAATTATACGCAAGCCGCCGACTCCGAGGAGGCACCTCTGCTCGAGGAATCCCCCGTGCTGCCAAATGATCTGCCTGCCGACATCGTCCCGCCCAAATCGTTTCGCTTCCGCGTCCTGCTCATGTGCATTGTCTTCCTGTTCATCGTCGAGGTCAGCCAGTTCATCATGGAGCCGCCGCTGCAGAAGATCATGGAAGACATCATCTGTCGCAAATACTACCCGGATCACTCCCTGCAGGAACCTAGCATACTGGACCGACGCTGCAAGAACGACGAGGTGCAGCGGACGCTTGCCATGGTGAGAGGCTGGTCCCTCTCGTTTGAGATGGCAACCCGTGAGTGAACTGGACGTCCAGCGCGCGAAAGGAGTCAACGACTGACACAGTTTGATAGCCATTCTTGCTCAGTTCCCCTTCGGCATCATAGCCGACAAGTATGGACGTCGTCCGGTCTTGTTCCTGTCAGTTTTTGGCTGTCTTTTACAGTCTTGCTGGGTCATGCTAGTCCGTACGTTCGACCCTTAATTCCTATCCGCACCGCTGCTTATCTGTCTCTAACACCATGACAGTCTACTTTCCGGACGTATTTTCCATTTGGGCTATGCTTCCAGGGAGTCTCTTTTACCTCATTGGAGGAGGCGGTCCCATGGCATCAGCCATGGTCTGGACCATCGTCGCCGATGTTGTCCCGGTTGCTGAGCGAACCTCGGTGTTCTATCAGATCACAGCCACAGTCCTCATTATTAACATTATTGTCAACCCCATCTCGGCTTGGTTGCTGCACTTTGATCCTTGGATTCCAATGTGGCTGGCCTTTGGCTTTCTCATTGCCGGGACCTGTTGCACGCTGGCGATACCCGAGACCCTAGGCCTCCGGCGTAAGGCAGACGACAGGCGTCGACATGGAACCAATGCTCATGAACCCGACCATGAAGACACCGAACCACTTAAGCACCATATACTGAAGCAGGCGTGGTTTACAGTGAAGAATGATATGGGCCATGTCTGGCGGTTCATCTTTGCCTCGAAGAGCATCATGATACTCATTTTGGCCATATCTGCTCATATGCCTATACGGCTAGCCTTTGCCAGCATCTTACTCCAGTACATATCTAAAAGGTTCGACTGGGACTGGTCCACAGTTAGTATTCCATACTCTAGTGTCCAGTTCATATTTCTAACGGGATCTCAGGCAACCTATGTTTTAACAGTTGGTATTATTGCCACTGTAGCCACTTTGCTTGTTGTGCTCCCACTTGCGTCTGCCCTGGTTACAAAACACTACCGGTACAGTCCTATGCGCAGGGATCTCTTTCTCTCACGCGTCTCGATCTTGTTCCTTGTAGCAGGAGTTCTGCTTATGGCATTCGCCGGAGTTCCATGGCTGTTCGTCACATCGCTCGTCATTGCGAGCATGGGAAACGCCTTCAACACACTGTGTCGGGCGCTGGTCAACGCCGTGGTCGAGCCACACACTGTCGCAACACTCAACACTACCATTTCCCTTGCCGAGATGATCATAGCTGTCATCAGCGGGCCGGCTGTGGGCTGGCTGATGAGCCAAGGGATGCATCTTGGAGGTGCCTGGCAGGGACTGCCATTCCTGGTCATGGCTTTCTTGGCGGTTGTGATTTCGGTCGCAATGTTTGCTTTTAGGATCCCGGCGGGTGTTGCACAGGCGCATGAAGGTTAAGCCCCCCCACGCAACCTGGAGTTGGGATCATAGTCGCCGGACCAGTGAAGGAATAATTTAAGGAGGCAACCAATCGAGGGGTCCAGGCGTTTAATTAAGCTTGAAGAAACTCTCATAGTTTGAGTAAATAGCAACACTCCTCAAGGCTTTGAATATACACAATACTTGAGCGTACCTAGATAGAATATAAACGAATATCCATGATTGTATTGAACAACTTCATAGGAGCTCGTATACTTCAGTACTTCAGTCAACTTAGGTACTGTTGGATTTCGGTTGGTTCAAGCCCACACTTCGCCCTCACATATGCAGATTACAAGGTATACAAGCTGAATCTCAACTATTCCTCGTTAGTCCAAGTTCCAGCACCTGGCCTTGTGTTCGCAGGCTGGCAGGCAGACGACTAGAATACCTATGATCGTGCCGCGCCTTATCGATAAACCCGATAAGATAAGATAAGATACCCTCCACACTCCATCCACCACCCCGCTGCTGCCTTCTCCACCGTAGCTCCAACATCCATTCACCACCGCCTCAGCCAGAAACATCCATCATCGCAACTTCGAATTCTCGATAGCCTCCGACCTGTTCTTCGACAACTATAGACGAGTAGACTCTTAATCCACTGAGCCAACCGAGGCTAGCTGCTACAATGTCGGATGACGAAGATTTCATGCAGGAGTCGGACGAGGAGCAGCACGTTTCCGCTGACCACCACGCGCATGCACAGCTTGGCTAACTCCTTCCAGGTACGACTTCGAGTACGAGGAAGACGACGACGAGGACTCGGGCGATGTCGACATTGAAAACAAGTACTACAACGCGAAGCAGCTGAAGCTCTCCGACCCCGAGGATGCTGTTGCCGAGTTCCTAGGCATCCCCCCGCTGGAGGAGGAGAAAGGAGAATGGGGATTCAAAGGCCTGAAACAAGCCATTAAGCTGGAATTTAAGCTGGGCCAATACGACAAGGTGTTTTGGGTCCTCTAAACTTGGGTCGTCGTATGCTAACTGATCATCGCAGGCAGCCGAGCACTACGCCGAGCTCCTCACCTATGTCAAGTCAGCCGTGACCCGAAACTATTCCGAGAAATCCATCAATAACATGCTCGACTACATCGAAAAAGGCGCCGACGGACCTGAGGCGATTCGATGCATGGAACAGTTCTACTCTCTTACACTCCAGAGCTTCCAGAGCACCAACAACGAAAGGTTATGGCTCAAGACGAACATCAAACTAGCCAAGCTCCTCCTCGATCGGAAAGAATACACAGCTGTGACTAAGAAACTACGAGAACTGCACAAGACCTGCCAGCGGGAAGACGGCTCGGACGAACCCAGCAAGGGTACATACTCACTCGAGATCTACGCCTTGGAGATCCAGATGTTCGCAGAGACCAAGAACAACAAACAGCTGAAGGCCCTGTACCAGCGAGCCCTCAAAGTCAAGTCAGCGGTGCCACATCCAAGAATCATGGGAATCATCCGGGAGTGCGGTGGCAAGATGCACATGAGCGAGGAGAATTGGAAGGAGGCGCAGAGCGATTTTTTCGAGTCGTTCCGGAACTACGACGAGGCGGGCTCGCTGCAGCGGATCCAGGTTCTGAAGTACCTGCTCCTCACTACTATGTTGATGAAGTCAAATATCAACCCGTTCGACTCGCAAGAAACCAAGCCCTACAAGACGGATCCTAGGATATCGGCCATGACGGAGCTTGTGGACGCCTACCAACGGGACGATGTCCACACGTACGAGAAGGTTTTGCAGCGGAACCAAGACATCCTGGACGATTCGTTTATTGCAGAGAACATTGACGAAGTCACTCGTAATATGCGGACCAAGGGTGTTGTTAAACTCATCGCGCCTTACACGCGGATGAAGCTGGCGTGGATCGCCAAGCAGCTCAAGATCTCCGAGCCCGAGGTTCAAGACATCCTGGGGTTTCTCATTATCGACGGAAAGATTAGTGGACGAATCAACCAACAGGAGGGGCTTTTGGAAATCACATCTGATGCTGACCTTGATCGCATCATGGCTCTGCAGGGTTTGACGACTTCGATTGCTGACTTGTTTGGGACCATCTTTAGGGACGGCGATGGTTTCCGCAACAATGAAAACTCGACAGCGGAGGACCAAGGTGTGGATATCCAGGGCATCCCGATCGGCAAGGGGGCCGGCGGTCGTGGGCCGGCGCTTCGGGGCAAGAAAGGGAAGGGAAATGCTGCGGGATGGGCATGATGGGTCCATGGCAGACCCCCAACGACGCTCATGACCAAGTAGATGCTACAGCCGCACATGAAATCACTACACGTTTCTGTCAGCTGTTTTCAAGGCACCGGCGAGGTTTGCCACGGCTCAAGAAGCGTGACTGCACTGCGCATCGGTCCGCGTTAGGAAATAGCGACGGGATCTGGTATAGCACGGCGCAACGACACGGCGTAGTACCAAGCTATCGCAGGATAGCGAGATAGATCGATGATTAACAGAGTGGATGATGGCGGCCTCGACTTGGCTGACAAGGATTTCCCAGGAAATACGAGCCGGCGTGACATGGTAAACGCACAGAATGCTATCTCAAACGTAGCCTCCTGTTGCTTGTCTCTTCCGCCAATGTCTATTGGTGTTTAACTCGGTTTAGGACGGCTTGTGACGAGGCATGAGGTGGCCAATGGTCTCAACGTTCCGCCACATCTTCCCGATGCTTCGCGTCTCAGAACCGCAGCACGGGCTGCAAACTTATGAAAGGCAGGGAATCTGACAGGGTATTCAGCCGATAATCAGGTCTCCGCATGGGGCCGCATGGTTGCACGAAAGTAGTCTACACGAAGGAGTACCGTTACGGGAACGGGTTGAGCATGGGTAGCAGCGGAATCCAGGGCGGGACAATGATACGACGGAACGAGGTTGTGGACTTGTGGATGCGTACATGTTCGCTTGATATCTGCGAATGGGAGATAAGGCGGGAGGAATAGATGACGTGGAAAACTTGCTGGGGCGGACATGGTTCAAGATGGGATGAACTATCATCTGCACAGAGCCAGACTGGATGCTATTCAGAGGAGCACAATCATGGAGAACGAGGTAACTGGAACCGCGTCTATGCAGGACGACTGGTTACAGACAGGGCGTGCTGCGAGGGCACGAGCAACGACAGTGCAACAACGAGTACAAGCATGAGACCTTTGTGTCGACCAGCGTCAGACGGAGAGGGCTGCAGCTGGGGCGTTCTCTTTTGTCCCACAAGCACAACGGGTCGACGATCTCGACTCGCTCACGCAGAACGGCAGGATGCATGGCTTGCAGCTTGGGAGATGAAGCTGAGGGAGAGGGATTGGCTGACTCGTAGCATGCAGCCGTCGGGTTTAATTCCGATGACGAGGCACGACATGTAGATGTAATCAAGTTTGAGATATGCGTATTACTCAAAGAGGTTGTTTATCTGAAGATGTCATGTTGATGCCTTGCTTCGTATTCACCCCTATGGAAGGCGCCGGTGTATTCGTACCGGAGAACAGTGATACAAGAGAGTGAGTGACCGGGTTGGACGTGACAATTGCCCGAAATTGGCATCGATGGAAACACGGGAGCCACTCGGAGGTCTGGAGGAGGACAAGAGATGCGGCAGGCGTAAAAGAGCAGAGGGATTGGGGAAGCACAAGACTAAAGATGCCACCCCACACACACAAGAGGAGGTCGGTTTGTGTAATCTCACAAGGCTGCGAATCGAACGGCCAGGGCTTTGTGTCTCGATGCAAGCAAGCCCTCTGGAATGACAGATCATATCTTGACCATCGACCTCGCAGGAGCAATATGTGAGTCCATGTACCAGGCGCCCGGGTGGAATCTCATCCCACCACGGACACGACAAGAACGCCACACGACAAGCGTCGGCGAACCGGGCACCGTAACTAGCAGGAAAAGCAAACATGAGAAGACTTAACGTCTTGTCTCGCGTGGCTGGAGACGTTGTCGACGAGCCGACATGATACAGCGGGGGGGAGGGGGGGTGCGCCTCTCTGCATCGCTTGTGCTCGCCACTCCCGGTTGGTTTGCTACACAGCGGGCGAAAACGCAACACGGCTCGCTGCCGTTTTCTGCACGACCCCCGCATCCATGACCGAGCTGAAGGCATGCGGGTAGTCTCTGGCATGGTTGCAAAAGGACGTCGCCGTGGCTTTGTCGGGGTATGCAGCGGGTGTTGGTGCAGGAAGGCTGTATCAACGTCAAAGCGCTAACGAGATGAAGGGAATAGAATAACCAATGGAAAAGGGCTCATGGATATTCGGGATGCTTCCTGGATTCAATAGACTTGACCCCCACGGTGCAGGATGCTAGCATCTGAGAGAGTTCGAGGCGCAAGAGGAGAGAAGAGGAGAGAGGAGTTGGTTTGCTGACAGTCAACCAGGAGTTCAGAAGTTTCCCGCAGCAAGATGGCTTAGAGCCGGGAGGATTGCGTTCCGGGGCATGGGGCGGTTGGAGGTTGTCATCATCGTGGTTACGATGGGGTATGGGGATGTATGTGGGCGTTCGATAGAATACTGGCAATCGGGCAGCTGTCGAACGATTCTCTAATGACACAACGGGAGATGATGGTGGTACAAAGCCTCGTAACGCATTCGTACAAAATGGACAGTCGTGTAACTCCAAGACGATTCTGTTCACGAGCTAGGTAGATGCATGGCGTAGATAGATCGGAGAAGCAGACATGACGAACTACTGGTACCTAGTCTAAGAGACAAACGGACCGGCACGTAGTGGAAGACGGACAACCTCAGGCCACCAGAAACTTAACCGGGACGGCGCGGGCGCGCGGGATCCGATGGCGCACGGGATGGGACGACGGAGCGGCGGACGGCCGGGAGCCAAAACTCGCAGGCGCAGCGTTTGACGCGAAGGCGGGCTCCAAGCAATGCCGCCATCCCACGCCCGCATGGTCCCGGGCCCAAGAGGTGTAGTCCCAAGGCGGGCGGGGGAGTGGAGAATGAATGAATGGCCTTTGAAGCTCTTGGGAAGAGGATTTTCGAACGAACAAGCTACGACGGGGGGTGGGTGGAGTGTGAAAGCCAGCCGCCGTCGCCGCCTCGGCCGCTAGCGATGTCGGTAGTGATGAGGTTAAAAGCAAGGAAAGCGAAGAAAAAGGGCTGGAAATAAGCAAATAAAACAAGAAAGAAGAGAGGGAATTTCGACGTGGGTCCGTGATGTGATCTACTGTACAGCCCAGCATGGCATGGGGGTTAACTAATACTCAAGATGGGGCGATGGAGGTGAGATGTTGTCATGGGAGTTGTTAGCGGGCGTATTAGTCTGCTCGTCGTTGGTGATGATGCCGTGGGAAGCGGTTTGGCTGGAGGGGAATGACGTTGGCACAAAGGTGAGCGTGAGAGCTACTGTAGTGTCATGTAGTGTATGTGAACGTAGTGCTGTACTAGCCAATCCGTACATTACCACGAGGACAGTGAACGACATGTAGGGAATGGACACGGAGTGTCGATGCGTGTCAGTCAGTGTGAGTGTGCGTCTATTCGTACCTGGCAGGCGTGTGAGTGCGCCTCGAGTCCCCAATGCTTCCCACGCTCCAGGGACGAACGCCAAGGTACATTACCCGGTTCCCAGACAGCGGGAAGACAGTCAAGCCTCAAAGGGGAAAACAGGAGAACAAAAAAGCAAAGAAAAAGGTCCCAACAACTCGTTCCAGCAACCCCCACCTCCTCCAAACGCCCGTGCAGTTGGGTGCCGAACGCGCCATGTGCCGAACGGTACAGTGCAGGCTGACGGCGAGCACAGTCGCTGCGCACCGTGGGGCTTCGAGACATGGACGAATACTTGAGAATTGCTGCTGGTCAACGGCGGGAGGGGGAAAAGGCCACGGGGAGGTGGGCGGTGGGCGGTGGGCGGTGGAGATGTTTCGGTTTTGTTTGTCTTGTCTGCTGCCGTTGCCGGTCCGCGCTCCCGTCGTCCATGGCCCGTCCGTCTGTCTTCCGCCTGTGAGGTCCGTCCCCGTCTCACCGTGCTCTGCTCGGGTCTCACCACGAGTCGAACAACCATATGAACCCGCCCGCTCCCGTGAGTCCCGACAAGAGAAAGAGATGAGACCCAATGTATTCGTAATTCGACTCAATTGCCTAAAGCACGGGAAAGTTTAGCACACGTACCAAGCTTGAATTGCCCCTGCGTTGTCCGCTCGACTGCCACTTGTCATTGATTCCCCGTATCTCGCTATATACCGTACTCCTCCTCCTCCCAACCTGCCCCATCATACATACTCTGCCCCTACCGACTCCCCGCTTTGGTCTCTCTTCAGCTTGCTCCTTAGTCGCCTTTCACCATCTGTCTCACGCCCTTGGGTGCCTGAGGTTGTCCACGTGCCCCTTGTCCGCAGCCCGTGCCTGAGCTCTGCATCCAGCACGCAAGCAAGGGAGGAAAGGAGCGAATCACGGCTCTGCTATTATCATCAACCCTTTGGCCAGGTCCAGCACCACCGCTACCACCGCCAGCACCAGGGATTCTATTGCTTGTATTGCATTGTTGATCGCTCGCCAACACCAACGCCAACAATAGAACGGAGAACTTGCTCCTCCCCGTCCCTCGGCCACGGAGACATCCCCGAGATCCATCCATTCCCGCCTCACTCCCCCTCGTCCCGTATTATCCCACGCTCTTCCACTGTTTGTCCTCCGAACCTCGCCCTCAGGAACTATTTTCCATCGAAACAATCCCTGATCCAGGCCCGCCCCCACGTGGATTCAGAGCCCTCCCACCCAAGTTGCGCCCTGCACTTTAGTCCGAGGTTCAAGGCTTCGAACAAGGGCATCCATCGCCAGGACCACTTTGGACCGCAACAGGGACCAACGTCCGGCACCGCACGCAAGGACCACGTCCGTCGACCCGGCCGAGACGGGACGGGGGACCGAAAGGACGCCAGACGAGACCCGCCTGGTCGCAATCCCCGACGGGACCAGGTTTGTTCAGGCCTCCAAGGAACCCTTCTCCCGCGCGGTGCCACGATTCCTCTGGCCTATCCGCGATCCTCTGCAAGTCTCCAACTTACGCCAACCCGTTGCAAGTAAGCAACTCGCCCAGCCTTGCTGCTGCTTTGCTGCTGCTCTACGAATAGGTGTCCTGTCCTGTCACTGAGGCTTGGCCTGCACACACCTGCCTGCCGGCGCACCTACTCCGACCAGGCCACCCTGAACCCCAGTACACACCATCATCATCATCATCATCATCATCAACATCACCACTCCTAAGGTCCCGTGCCAGCACCCAAGCACTAGCACATCTCCCCACTCTCCAACTCCATCACTCTGTTCCACGCCATCTCCATCAGCTTGGCTCTTACTCTTATTGTTCCCTTCTTCGGTGGGCTGTTCCACTGTGTCTTGCTCAATCAGCCTTCTTCCCCACCCCTCTCTGTGCATCCCCGATTCCCTGATTGCCAAGCCACCTCCACGTTACTCCGTCCTTGCCAAGAGACGAGACGATCCGTGGCAATCGGCCACACCTCAACCCACGCCCACATACCCGAGGCAAGGCTTGAGGACTGCACACCACCCACCCCAGCGGAGCCATCCCAGACTGGCAGAGACGCAACCCCAGACCCTTGAACCGACGGCCAGGCAGGGGTTGAAAGAAAGTCCAACCCATCCCACTGACTAGTGGCACGGCAAGTTGGGCCAGTCCTGGGACTCTACGACCGAACCAGCCAAGGGCGGGCGGGCCATCAAAACGCGCCACAGTTCAGCAGAAGGACCCTGGCACAGGACCCCAGCACCGCGAGCGAACGCACCCACGCTTCCACAAGTACACATCCATCCATACTGGCACTGTGATAACGCCCCATTGTCCACGGAAAGATCCCACACACGCAGCAGCCGACGCCTCCTTCAACGCACGCACGTCCTGCTTGGAGAAGCACAGCATACATCCAAACAGACGTCAGGGAAAACGTCCAGACAGACATACAACCAGCCAGCCAGCGTCCGTGCAGACAGTCCACTTAAGGCTTCGTTTCATATTCGTACATTCGACTCCTCCTGTTCTTAACCACGTTGCAAAGGTCGGGTTTCCGAAGCACACAGCCCGTCGCTTGCTTTTGCCGTTGGTCCGTTGGTTGTTGTCGTCGTCGTTGTTTCTGTCACTGCTCTTTCGAGTTTCCCGCTCTTGCCGTCGTGCCACCTCATCTCTCTCATCAGCTCGCAAGAATTTTCTCAGCGCCTACCTCGACGCCCGTAAATGCCAGTCTCGGCGTGTCATTCGACTCATTCCCCATCCGCCAACTATTAGCTCACGACCGAACCTCGCTTTCCCCCACGCACATTACCTACTCTTGCGCCTCACTCTCCATCACGGTTGCCTCACATCATCATCCACTTTCTTCCTTTCTCATCCCGTTCTCTCGCCCTGCCCTGGCCCGTCCTCTCATCTCCACCAATCGTCGGTGCCGTTGTCCACCAACCTGCTCGACGTGCCTGAATAGTTGGAGCCATCGTGCCTGCGCCAACCCAATCGCGCTCCGAAATCGCCGCCACCCAGTCGGCTCTGCCTGCTAGGAATCACGCACATACGACGATCGAACCGAAATCGAGTCGCAAGGCATCGTCAACGGGAGATCGTCATCGCTCGTTGGGTCCCTCGGCTCGACTGGCCTTGGTTGCTTGGTCTTGGCTCCTATACCGGTAACTGGAGTGGAGAGTTAACTATCCTGAGTGGACTCAAGTGGACTCAAACGAGGTCACTGAGCACTAACTTAGAAAGTTGGACGGACGTGTCAGCCAACCCAGCCCAGCCAGCCAGTCCTTATTGCTCTCGGTCTCCAACCGCAACCGCATCTGCCGTGCGCCAGCAGCTGTTCCCCAACTTCGCAGCACCGCCCGTGCAGCCAAGTACCTAGGTAAGCAGTGCATGCGAGCAGTGCAGGCAGGAAAGCAGGGTACCACACGAAAGTTGGACGTGCCAGGTCGCTGCTTATTCCACTCGTCATCGCATAATCGCAACCGCAGTCGACTGGTCCAAGGCGCTGTGCGACGTTCCATCCTGCTCTGTACCACCCCTCGTGGCCGTGCTAGCCGCGCACCTCGGGCCTTGGATCTCATTAGCACGGCGATTAGCGCCCCTGTTGCTGGCCATCGGCCATCATCTGCCATCTGCCATCTGCTTCCTGATTCCTGCGAGCCTCCGCGGCCGCTTTCCTCCGAGACAGCTAGCCCGCGACATCGTGCTCCGTGCAAAATCCGAAGCCCAGGGAAAGCCTAAGTTGCCAGCCCGATCCACGCCGTGCCATTGCTTACGCCCGCTGGTGGTTTACCCGCTGGGATTACCCGCTAGACAACCCGCTAGACACTCCGCTAGACCACCTCACCCGCTGTCCGTCCTGGCTCCTCTGTGCTAGAGTCCCTAGCTCCCCCTACCCCCATCTCCCTCCCACAGTGGAGGCGGCCACAGGGTACCTTGGGGGACTAGGAGGCTAGGAGGCTAGGAGCCTTAGTAGGGCATCTCGGCCACCCGCCGGCCAGTGTTACAGCGCCCCTCCGCACCTCAGCGCCCAGCGCGGGCAGCATCTCGCCGGGCAGCATCTCGCCAGTATCCCGCAACTTGCAGGCATCCCGCCAGCATCCCGCAAGCATCCCACTGATCGATCCACCAGCGGTCGACAGGGCTCGGCAGAACAGAACAGGACAGGGAAGGGCTTGGACGGAGCTTGTGCCGGGGCATTGACGGGGCCTTATATCGCTCCCTCTACCTAAAACCTACCCCCCCAAGCAGCAGCAAGAACAGCGGCGGCGTCTCCAAACCTGCAACTTCTTAGGTCCCGACACACTGGGCTCACTCGGCTCCTCGTCGCTCGTCGCTTCTGTCACTCTTCCTTTACAAACCTCGTCCCGCCGCTCCGTTTGCTCGCTGTTCTCCCTCCCTCCCTCCTTCTACTTCGTCTCTCCCCGTCACACCTTGTGTTGCTGCCTACCTTGGACCTATCTTTGTCGCCCTCTCTTCCTCTCCTCCCCTCCCCTTCCCTTTTCCTCTCTCCCCTCCCCGCAAACGCTCGCATGTTCCAGCCTCAACCCACTCCCTTCGCCTCCTCCTGCTTCACGTCATATGGCCTAGCCCCCGAACTGGGCTTTGACAGTGAATATCCCGTGTCAGCTGGAGGTGGAGGCGCTGGTGCGCCCGCGGGGCTTTACAACTTGCACCAACAGCAACAACAGCAACAGCAACAGCAACAACAACCTTCTGCGCCGTCGCACCAGCACCCTCACCTTGCACACCACCAGCAGCCTTCATTATCGCCTGCTGCCTCGTCCCCGTTCGCGTCATCGACCGCATCGACAATTTCGACGACCTCGCCGCCGCCGCCGCACACCCCGACACGCCACGACTCGCTCCAGACGCACCAGCACCACCTCCACCACCAGGCTCAGCTCCAGCACCGGCCCCAGGTCCAGGTCCAGCACCCGCACCAGCTCCAGCACCTGAACCACCAACAACAGCAGCACCACCAGCAACAGCTCCAGCACCACCAACTTCAACATCAACGCCAGCAGCAGCGCCAAGCGCCCCAGCAATCCTACCCTCCCAACGGCATCATCGTCCCTAAGATGGAAGACCAGGAGGGCCAGCACGGCATAGCTGCTCAGCAGGCCGCCGCCAAAGACTACCAGGCCGTCCTCAAGGCAAGTCGCAATCGCTCTCGCTCTGGCTCGACTCCGGCTTCTTAAGCCCGTCCAATCTTGCTGCTGCTGGAACTCTGCTGACCTTGCGATTTCTAGGGCCCTTTTGTCGGCAATAAAGTCTCGAGCGAAGCCATCACCAACGAGTATGCCAAGGCAGACCACATTTACGTCGAAAAAACAGTGGTGCGTGTCCTTTCCACCGATTCCGGCAGCTGGCCAGTGCAACCTACTGACATCGAATACCTCGTACAGGCCCTTCCCCAGACCTACTCTCACTATCGACCGATCCAAGGTGACGGCAATTGCGGTTGGCGAGGTGAGTCGATCCGCACATCCCCCAGCCCAATCGACGATTCCAGAGCAGTGGTTCAGACAGAGGGAGATGCCAAACCCGCACATTCCTCCCCAAGGACAGACTCCGCTCTCTAGCGGCACTTTACTTTGTCTGGCTCTCCCGCTCTTGTCTCGGGACCCCCTGCCTCATGTGACCTGTCGGATCTTGGCTAACCGTTTCACCTCACCACTGCAGCAATTGGATTTGCCTACTTCGAGAAGCTCATCGAGTCAGGCGATCAGGGAAAAGTTGAGGGCGAGGTCGCCCGTTTGATTAGTTTTGGCCAGATGATAACGACTGTTGGCGGCTATTCCTACTTCGAAGAATGGGCCGATGAGATGTTTGGGCTGTTGCGGGAGATCGCCCAGAACATAGACAGTCCCCAGATGGCACACATGCTGCTGCAGGAGAGGTGGAACGACGCCGCAGTTGGTGGCAGCATCATCTACTACCTCCGCCTGGTCGCCGCCACGTTCCTCAAGGCCAACGCCGCCACATACGACCCTTTCCTTCCGGAGGGAGCTGGAGGTGTCCAGGGCTACTGCAGTCAGAGTATCGAGCTGGTCGACCGCGAAATCGAGCACTTGGGCATCGTCGCCCTCACCCAGATGCTGCTCCAGCCCTGCAGTTTTGTCCTCGAGATTGCCTACCTTGATCGAAGCCCTGGCAGCCAGGTCAACCGATACCGTTTCCCCGAGGAAGCGAACGGGCAGGACGCTGCGGATATTGGCCCCATCATTTATCTGCTCTATCGACCTGACCACTACGACATCCTGTACGTTCCGCCGCCCGCGCTACCGGTCCCGGTCCAAGTCCCAGTGCCAGCCGCCCCGGTCTCCATGCAGGTCAACCGAGTTAACTCGTTGTCCCACAACACCCCGATCTCGAGTACCCAGATGAATCTCGGGGAGTACTCGTCGGTTGACTTTAGCGCCCTGTCCATGATTCCTGGATTTATGGGAGGCATGGCGTCTCTAGCGCCTCCCCCACCGACCGCCTCCCCGCCCGATTCCTTCTCGCCCGCATCTGTTCAGCAGAGCCCATGGATATCACAGTTCCCCGATGTGATGTCGGCCCAAACCCCACAAGCCCAGCCTGCGCCCACGATCATGGCGTCTCCTCAACCCCCATCCCCACCCGCTCCCATGTCCGCCAGCTCAAGCCTGGGACCCAACTCAAGTATGGGCCCCAACGCGGCCATGGTTGCGACGTCTGGTCTGGGGCCTCAAACGTCGCTCATGCCCCCTCTCAGGACGACACCTGGCTACCATATTCGTTTCAGTCAGGTTCAACTGGAGTACGAAGAGAGCAAAAACAGCTTAGAACCCCACTTCAACGTAAAGACGAACACGTTCAAGAACAGCATATGGAATCGAGCGCATTACGGCAATCCGGACTTTCACCCCGAAGAGTGGAGTCCCGACGACGAACATGTGGACGGCAGAGTTGGAGGCAAGCGGAAGATGAAGAAAGAGCCGGCTTATTAGTTGCATGGTTGGATGGGAGGTACTGTTTGTTTCCCCCCTCGAGGAGTTTCAAGGGGAAAGAGAACTGGATCATTCAACAGAGGGGGCGGGAGGCCAGCGATTCTTGGTGAAAACGGTGTTGTTTTCTTTTCTCCGCATGGTTCGGCAAGCCACAGGACAGGGAGCGTTTTCTTGGCATGCACGCTCATCAGAGTTGGGGGAAGAGTGAGAGGGGTGGCCGTTTCTTGACGGTAGGCCACGCGCAGCACGGTGATGGAATTTGCGCGAGTTCACATATGGAATTAGGAATGGGACCAGGACTGGGCATGGGATTGGGCATTGGCTTTGAACGATTTGAGACGGATGAGATGAAATGAGCTCGTTTGGATGAGTAGGACTCGGGCACATTCCGTCACACGCACACGGCAGCACCATTCATTCAAAATGTCCTTGAAGCCGAGACTCGTCTGACGGCAAGGACAGGGCGACCACGGAAGCCTCTAATTCCCTGGCGGTTGACACCAACTGAAGACCTTTTTTTATATATATTTAACCCCCTTCACTGCCTTACATTTGGCCTAGCTACGTCATAGCATTGGGCGCCGGGCTTTTTTTTGGTTTATCTTTTAACTTCATAGTGCGGATCAACTAGGAGTGTCACTGGCTTAACTCTGGAATTTGTGGCGTTTTATGCTTGGGTGGCGAGTGTCAGACAGGGTTACGATGCAGGATGTGGCAGTAGTCTAGGGAGGGTCTTCCTTGGTCCCAGTCCAAGTTTCCCCCATTGGATTCCAGGTAGTCTAATCGGATGATTTTGTTTCAGTACGATGATGCGCCAGCTCTGACTGTGCTCCCACGTCTGGCGGTGCCCGGCGTGGCCCTGCGCGAGTGGGTTCGTAGCGGGGAGAGATTCAGTAGGGGCGAATGCATAACAAGCCCACGGCATGGAAGTACGAATAAAGGATTACCCTTCCAGGGGCCGACGATGATGGGCGTGAGAGGAGTGAGTGGGCGGGGGAAATGGAGGAAGGAGGGGAGTGTAGTGTCGCACCGTAGCAGGGGGCGGGAGAGATACCGAAGGAGGGAGGGATGGATTTACCGTGCCGTAGACGTGCGTGCTTCATGTGCTGCGCCCAGGTTTTGTAAGTAGATGGCATCTCGGCACGGCACGAGAAGTGGAGGGAGGGAAGTATTCGTATGTACACGGGAGGGGTTTCGACTTGACTGACTCATGTCGCCGAGACACCGTCTTTAGTAATGGAAGCGAACCTGTGGTCAAAGTTGTCTGTCGGCTTTGGAACGCAGGGAGAAGGGAAAAAAGCGAAAAGGGCGCTTGATGTGATGGGTGTGACGAAGTGCGATGCGATGGAGACGCGGTGGAGGCGGCGGCGTGGTCCTGAATACCTTGGCGGATTGGCTGATGGGAGCAGAATGACATGCATGCGTTAAAGGCAATTTTTTTATATAGCATCCAGCCGGTGGCTCTCTGTCAGTATTGGGCTTTTGCATTGTGTGATGGATGCAGTTTTTCGTCACGAGAGGGTTCTGCTCCACCAAGGCGGCCCTGCCTGAGTACGGAGTACCTCGATATGGTAAACTTACTGCATGTTGGATGTATATATATATATATATATATCACTTTTTGAAGATGGCTTTGTCATAAATGCTCCAGTTTGCTAGGCCCTGTTGACGGCGACGGGGAAAGTAACAGAGCTGGTGATGGAGCGTTGATGAAGCGTTGCAGTTGAACCCTGAAAGAGCCAAACCTTGTCCGTCGTCGATCCATCGGTTTTTTGAGTTTGGTCGGCACCGCCCCGAGCCGTGTGTGTCCGAGCCGGTCCAAGTTCCGTCCGTGCCCCCGTGCCCCGTGCCCCCGTGCCGTACCTGGTGGCACTAGAAACGGGTCTTTTCGATGGATGGATGGATTCTGTGAATACACGTGCCGAATCAAGCAACGACCTGTGCGGCAGCACTGTGACGACGATGATGCTGCCGCTGTTGTGTGCTAGGGTGGTGACTCAATCCTCCGGCCAAGTTCTATGCAAATGGTAACTGGGATGCCAGCCAGCTTTTGTGTGCCATTGCAGCCTGCTGTCTGGTCTCGCTGCTGCACCGCGGGCCGTTGGCGAATACGACCAAGGGAGGGACCCCCGGATACAAACGTCGTGGCAGCCAAGGCCTATTTATCAAACGAAACGTGGTGCGGGTGCGATGCGGATGCAGCCGGGGGTGCGGCGCTGAAGCCTCCAAGATGGCCCGGCCCATGCTCCGAGATCTCCGTCTTGTCCAGCTGACTGACTGTACGTTGTAGGTTTGTACGCGCGTGGCCTGGGCCCCGGGCATGTCACGCCACGCCATCATCTGGGTCGCTGCCCTCTCGCGGCGAAGCTATTGTTATGTCTGTATCCAGTCTCCTGCGGCTACGACTTCGTACATGAGAGTCAAACAGCGCAGCGCAGAGAGTACAGCAGACAGGACGGACGGGCTGGGCAACCCCACTCGTCGCATGGTCTGGACCACTTCCGAACCCCTTCCGGGGTCTGTTGGGCATGGTCTTCAGGGATCAGGACAAAGGCGTGGATGGACAGGACAGGGATTGTGAATGGTGGCCTTGGGGGTGATTGCGGATCTGGCTCTGATGAGTAACGAGGCCGTCGGTCCATTTCCATGCAGAACCCCCCTCGACGACGGTAGGTAACCGGTTGGCTTATGGCCGCGGTTCTGCATGCTGCGTGTCGCAGGTCGTCCGTCAAACGTGAGGGGTCGCACGCCCACATTGCCCGAGGTTAGTCGTAAAAAGACTGGTTCGTGGTGGCAGATTGAGATGGGCCGGGGCCAGGTTCCAGGGCCTTGATCGGGATATAGTGAGATGAGCCGAGTGCTGTGGCGTCTCCGTGCGCGCTGAGGAGAGAGAGAGAAAGAGAGAAAATTCGGGGTAATTACCAGAGCGAGCGGGAGATATTGGGACCAGCTGTAGATCTTGCTCCCTCATGTGACGGGAGAAACGACTTGGATTGGTTTGGGGTTGGTGCAAGGGACGGAAACACGGGAGGGAGGACGGGAAGACGTCAGAGGCACGCAGGGACGTCACAATAGCGTCGACGAAACAGAGTATAACCACCAAGGTACACGGCATGAAACTCTGTGAGATTGAGAAGCGCAACAAGTTGTCAACCCGCCAGGTACGCGGAACTAACTCGGCGTGCTAAAGTACGTCAACTGTAAGTTACGGTATTGGTCAACACCACACACAATACTGGAACAGGAAGGAGGATTAGAACCAGCCAACAACGACAGGAACTCGCAGGCTGTGTAACCAGAGCCAGAGCAGCAACTTATTAGCCGCTCGTCGCATGCATCCAATTCCTCCAACGTCGGGTGATAAGGCGCGGGGAGGCCAAGCCGCACCTCCGTAATTGAAGGAAGGATGGTGACTATGCATGTCATCACAGAAACGACGCAGGCCGCATTGGGGGAGGGGGAGAGAGCGGCGTTGCTCGGCGGATCACGGGGAGGACTCGGCCGGGGGCAGGATTCAATAACAAAACACCATACTGCATACGTTGCGTGCGACATAATCGGGGGCTTGATTCGGAGATGGTGAACGGCATCGGCGACGGCGATGGTTGAGTTAAATTTTTTTTTACTTACCTAGGTGAGGTTAGGTAATAAGGCATCGCGGCCGAGAACCGCACTTTGATCTCCCGGCGCAGACACGCGCGCGCGCGCACACACTGACGCACCCTTGCCATCATCCATCCACCATCCACCATCCAACCGTCCATCCATCCACTCTTTCTTTCTTCCTTCCTTCCTTTCTTCCCTTCTTTCTCTCTTTTCACTCTTTTTCCCTCTTCTCATTCACATGCCACACTCCTTTATCTATTCCCCTTCTTCCCCTCATCCTCCTCCTCCCATGCATCTCATGACCTCCTCCCTCTCTCCCTCCTCCTCCTCCTCCTCCTCCTCCTCCTCCTCCTCCTCCTCACCCTGGGCGCCTTGAATCGGCCATGGATGCCGGTCTTCCGCCGTCTCACTCGCCTGTTCCGTCGTCCTCGTCCTCATCCTCGTCCTCG